>JAVCKZ010084712.1:0-12311 GCA_034780755.1 Lepetodrilus elevatus
GCAGTTACCAAGGATCAACACCGCACAGTGTAACTGCGCATGCGTCAGACAGAAAGTACAGACAGAACAGCTAGAAAGGAGCAGCCTCTAGCTCTCTAACATTGTACATGTACGAGGATTCCTGCTTTCAGCATCGCCCCCGCCCTGCTACGTCAGGCAACCTATGGAACCATCAAGATCGGCATGTACCATACTCTCAAAAGAACATTTGTTCCTGATCCTAGAGGTATGTTTTCAACACTTGAAAGTATCTGCCGTAACCAAACTGGCTTCCAATGTGTTTCACATGCATGCAAGTCATGATATTAGTGAAATATTCTAGAAAGTGACTTTAAACCCCAAATCAACCAACAACCAACCAATGTGTTTCACCACTTCGAGTGTCTGACATAACATCAATAGCTAAACTGGTTTCTAATGTGTGTAGGGTTAAAAGTTCCCTATCGCCCGGCAGCCCAATCAATTTTTTTCCTAATAGTGATAAAGGTATCCTACGGGCTAGTGAAGATTTCGTGTTTTGTTATTTATATAATTATTCGGGCGAGTACGTTTTAGAGTTTAAGTTCCATCCCTGTGCATCGCAAATGGGCGAAAGATTCCCACAGGGACGTTGAACTCCATAATCACTCACTCACCATCCCTGTACAAGCTATTAGAGAATTGAGTCGATTGGTGGTTTTGTGACGAATTGGGATAAAATTCTGGTGTGATTTTTTTTACATTTGGAATTATTCTATTTTCTGACAGATGAGACTCTGGCGATCAATGTGATGTGTGGTGTTGTAGCAGGTACGGTGTCCAGTGCCGTCGCTAACCCAACCGATGTTCTCAAGGTAAATGAAACTATCACCTACACTAGAGACGAGGAATGCTATGTGCGTCTGAATGGAGCGATAAATCGTGGTCTACAACTCTACCTTCGCCCTTCTGGTAGTGCATACTTGTATGAGATGGCTTACCTTGGTTAGGCTAATTGATGGTGTCTACCTGGGGGTCTATTCTCGACACGTTCTTACGAACTTCTTGGCTTAAGAACCGTTCGTAGCCACACTTAATAAGAGACAAGTATTCTTGCAAATGGCTCGATGCTAATTCAAGATAAAACAAATACAAAATAACATGTTTAACCCTATCCCTACTGGATTAGACACAGGTGCTGCTCTTTAGAGCATCTCCAGTTGCCTCCAGCATGGAGAGGGTTAGTTGCTAAGCAAGGCTCTAGCCTCCCACTGATGTATGATGGCTATGGATGATGTACGTAGTCAGTGTTCAAAATAGAGCGGAGGACTAAAGTTTTTAGTTTTTAATATTTATATAATCAATCACTGGCCAACATTTGTGAGGAATGGTGACTCTAAGACTTGCCAGTCCTCGTTTGTAGCAGCGATTTTGCTGAAGTTTCGTACACTGGTAGTGGTAGTCACTGTGAGACTTGTGACTTCTAGGTACGGCTACAAGCCCAGGGAAGCAACAAGGACAGCATGAAGAGTGCGTTCACCAAGATCTACCGCACTGAGGGCTTACCAGGGCTATGGAGGGTAAGTCTACTTTCAGATGTTCGTGTTTGACGAAGAAAGCAATGAAACTAAATTAACTGTGTGTGCATGTGTGTGTGATAGTGGGATACACGCACACAGACACACACAGACACACACACACACACACACACACACACACACACACACACACACACAGATACACACACACAACCTAATACTGGTTTAAACATATTTATTTTCAAAAATAACTGAAAGTGGATTGGCAAACCACCAAATTGCTTATTTTAATGCTGCTCCATACATTACAAAATAGACACACATTAAATCATACAAATACATAAATATATAAATACAATATTGGTGCCGAGGTGATGGGTGAGACATCGTGAGTACTAATTTGCAATTTGTAACAAACTTCATTTTAATAAATCTTCAAACATCCAAGGATTAGTTTTTAAATTACCGGTAGTTCAGATGGGTAAATCTACATGATCTACTAATGAAGGAGTGAACCTACCATATACTAGCTGGTGCATGTGGATTGCAATCCTTCATTGTTGAAGTTCATCGCAAATGGGTGAAAGATCCCCGCAGCGACGTTAAACTCCATATTCACTCACTCACTGTTGAAGTTATACTTCAGCCTGGCAAGTTTCATTCAACATGTTCTTTACAATGAATTAATGTTCCTATTGCACATGGTGTCTTGTATTCATTGCAGAAAATGTATATCTAGATACCTTTTGTTTATGTGTGACACCAATGTAGTTTGCGATTCCGCTAGCATTCCTTGCTGACCAAGAGATCCCTGTTTTGTTATGGCCATACCCATATACAAAGTCTCTTGTTGTCGGCAGGGAAGGCTAGAGGTATCTCGAGCACTAACACCCATGATGCTTTGGTGGGTCTATGATGTCTCTTAACAATAACGCGTGTGTTGACAGGGGGTGTTTCCGACTGCGCAGAGAGCCGCAACTGTGGCTGGGGTGGAACTTCCAGCGTACGATATATGCAAGAGACAAATAATCCATTCAGGTTACTTAGGAGATACAAAATCTACGCATTTTATGTAAGTAGCAATTGCTTTTAATTTATATGCACCTACATACGTAATAATCTAGGTGTAAGAATTTCTAATGGGTGTAATTACGTTCCATGTTAATTAATATACACGCACATTGTCAGGATAATTACCCATCTTCCTGCTGGACATGTATGGCATCTCCATTGCCTTCAGCATGGAGAAGGTTAAAGGCTGTGATTTTATGCATATCATTTGATAGCTAATATGTTTGTTTGGTTTTTTTTTAAAACAATTTTACATATATGTATTTGTATTTATATTTATACAGTGCTGCCTCGATATACTGTCCTTCAATGCACCGCGGATTCAGATACAACGCGGGGTCCAACGTGGACCCCCATTTAAAAAAAAATAAAAATTTAAAATAAATAAATTTCTCCAATTATATTTGTTGATACAACCCGGGTGGCATGTCATGGACCCCAATTTCAGCATTATATCGAGGGAGCACTGTATTTATATTAGTAATATTGCTAATATTTTTCTAGAATATTAAATTCAACTGAATATTACTGCTATGTAAAAGAAAAATAAGAAAGGATGTTTTACTTCAAGAAGATTTGATGGACCTTTGTAAACTTGAACTTTTACGTTCTATTTATTTCCAGAGCCAGTATTCTAGCTGGTATTGCGGGCGCTATTGCCTCCAACCCTATCGACGTAATTAAGGTGAGACGTCTGTTCTGACTCCATTGTCATAAGTCATCGGCAGTTGCCACGCTAGCTTAATGGTGTTGAAATCTATTTGCCACATATATTTCTGTTTTAGCTGGTAAGACTTCGCTATTGGCTAATAATTCATACATATATTATTTATGCCATCTTATTATTTGGAGAATATTATTATTTAAAATTGAATATATTTTCACATGACATATTAAGATTAATTTGAGTTTATGATATATACTTCTCCAGTGTTCAATCCAGGACATACAGTCATGGGATTTACGCAAAGTCAGATCGCGGCACTCACAACATATTTTTCTTGGGAGAAGAGTCACAAATGTTTATCACTGTTCAGCGTTATGAAATTTAGTGCTCGGCAATACTTCAAATTGTACAATATTAAAGATCTAGTCATTTTTAATTTTATTTATTATTTTTCTTTTTCTTTTTTCTTTCTTTCTTTTTTAATTTATTATTTTTTTAAAGATCTAGTCATGCTATTATCTTGGCAGTGCTAAAATACACTGGAAATGATTGTCAAATGCAAATATCTGTGCCTGTTTTATTCAGGTTCATATCAGATAAGATTCATTTAGTGCACTGCACATCCCCAGTTATTCCCCTTTGTGGTAGTAATAGTAGAGTGTGTTGTGTTGTGTTTGAATTCTCAGTTTTGCATTTGTTGCTAGATTTCATAGCCTTTATTAAGAGCATCCCGATTTCAAACCGTCTCCTGAAATCACTCAATTTCATGACTGCCTCAGGTTCAAACATTTTGCGCTCTCACTCACCCCTTTTCAGATAAGTATCGGGGATATCCCCAGCTTGCACTGGATCCTGGATTGAACATTGTTCTCACAATAAAGTCAATGAAATTCTCTTAATGATTCTAAAATTCATTTGTACTCAAGTATTATTGTTTATGTTTATTCTCTTTACTATGTGATGGATATGTGTCAAATATACTATACGTTGATATATTCAATTATATAAGAATTACAAGTTCTTGCTCATTCATAAGTTATATCCAATGTTAAACTATTTGATCAGTTATTGTATGGCATCTATGGTGTTTCTGAATGGGAGCATTTCATTATGATTGAAATGGTAATATACTTACACTTTGATAATTGTTACCATTAATACTGATGTATAGCCTGATTTGGCCAAACAGCAGCCATTTCCACAACAGACATGGCCAGACAGCCATTGTTACAAGCCCTGAGAGCGGTCATCTAGTACTGCAGACATGGACAGACAGCCATTGTTACAAACCCTGAGAGCGGTCATCTAGTACTGCAGACATGGCCAGACAGCCATTGTTACAAACCCTGAGAGCGGTCGTCTAGTACTGCAGACATGGCCAGACAGCCATTGTTACAAACCCTGAGAGCGGTCATCTAGTACTGCAGACATGGCCAGACAGCCATTGTTACAAGCCCTGAGAGCAGTCGTCCAGTACTGCAGACATATCTTGACATTTCAAGAACAACATACATCTACTGTGTTTGGCTAAATCAGGATAATTCATCAAGTATTTATTATTGTTAATATTTTATTTGATAGAAACTTTCAAGACTTGTATAATTCGGTGAATTCATGTTTTGGTAATTTAATTTCTAGTAAATTCTTGACCAAAAGTAAATTATTACATTTTTTTGTCATTGTTACATATGAAAAACATTCAATAGCATTCAATCGCACAACATACCAACCATGCTAACTGTTAATGTACCATGCTACAAACTTATCTGGAAATTAATCTGGAAACATATAGCTTATTGGAAACACAAAACCTTTTGTGATCTACTTAAATTTACTTTTAAATATGTACTCTTTGTTTTACAAGTATCAAGATTTCATAATAGCTTGTGATATTCCATTCATGGCTTAATTATGATGATAATAGCTTGTATTTGTGATCCCTAAAGGGTTATAAATATCCATGATACCATTTTTTAGGTCAATTTGATCCCTAAAGGGTTATAATGATCATGATACCATTTTTTACTCCATTTTGTAAGACAAAATATGTCTGTTTTTGTGATCCTAAAAGGTTATTAACGTTCATGATATCATTTTTTAGTCAATTTGATCCCTGAGGGATTATAAATGTTCATGATGCCATTTTTAGTCAATTTTATAAAATACAATGTAAAAAGAATTGTAAAAAGAAATTGTAAAAAATATTTGTAAAAAAGTCTGTAAATTTGATGGTGGTTTCTGGTAAGCCTTGTATTGGCCGAGAGGTCGGTCCCATACATGTGACTAGCTGGCTGGTTGTTGTTTTGAAGGTTTTTGCACCAGGTTATTGAAGAAAGTCGGGTTGCTCGCTCGCTTGCTCGGTCTGTCTGTCGTTCAGTCGGCCTCACCAGGGATTCTCCTGGTCTAAGCTGGGAGGCTCACGTGCTGTTTGGAGATGCTTGTGCCCTCGTGTGCCAGACCCACTCGCCTCTGAACAGTAGTGGGTCTTAGCTAAGTTACCTCCCTTCGTTGTGACCAAAAATAGCTTGTGTAGGGAACATATGTATATGGCGTCATGGAATCATGTTAAGAGTTTCAAAAGGTGGCACCTGTACAAACAGAAATGTAATATGTGAGAATAAAAAAAATCTGAAAAGTAATGAAATTATATATTAAAAAGAAATAATAATCTAATACCATTGTGTATTAAATTTATTGCATGGATTTTTGTTAAAGCAAATTTTCTATACATCCATTAAATTAAATGGATTATGTATTTAATATTAATTTTAAAAAATAAATGTAATAATTCGATGATGTTTTTGCCATTGATAATGGTAAGGATGATAATGAGGACTACGTGTGACAAGGAGTAAAATAGAACAAATTTTCAGTGCTATAAAGTTTAACGTATACTGTAAAAAAAGAAAATCTCATCTGTACAGTTGCCATCTATACAATCCTATCCACCATTAAAATTAAGATAAGTAAAAGTGAATTTGAAATAATTCTTTCATTTATGTTTCTGTTCTAAAGGTTCATTCATACCAGCTTAATAATCAGTTCAATATGCATATAATAATTTCACTGCCCAATAACGCATTGCCCAATATTTCTCCACAATCTACACTTCAATACTAGCTTCTATTTTTAACGCATACAATCAATTCATTCCTATGATAGTGAAAGCCACGCTATAATACCTTGTGCAAAGAAGACTTTAAATATACAAAGCAAGCTTGCTATTCTACCCCAGCTATGAAGCACAACATAGAGTTCTTGTTCACGACTTATTGTCACAGGAACCTGTATGGACCTTTAGAACAGATATTCACAAAGAACTTTCAGTAGCATTGATACTTTCATAATGTTATACATTTTTTAATAGTCAACAGAAAAAGAAAAAAAAAGAAAAAACATTTTATACGATACTGATTTAACATTCAATGTTGGCTTGGACAAATCCAAACTCATATTATAAATCTATTTCGATATTGGTGGAAAGAGAAAAAATATTATCCATTCCTGCAATTGTCCATTTCCCCTGCTTCTGTAGTGCATGTGAAATGTTTATCATTCTGCAGAATAGGTTGTCATTATTTTCTTTATCTTTCAGACGCGTATGATGAACCAGCGGCACTTGAAAAATACCGTGATCAGTGGCAGTAATGGTGCAGCCCCAGCAATATACACATCCACAATGGACTGCTTCCTACAGGTAAACCTCCACACCACAGCCCCAGCAATATACACATCCACAATGGACTGCTTCCTACAGGTAAACATCCACACCACAGCCCCAGCAATATACACATCCACAATGGACTGCTTCCTACAGGTAAACATCTACTCCACAGCCCCAGCAATATACACATCCACAATGGACTGCTTCCTACAGGTAAACCTCTACAACATAGCCCCAGCAATATACACATCCACAATGGACTGCTTCCTACAGGTAAATATCCACACCATTGCAGATTTACTGCAACATTCAGCACTATGGGTGTTGCGAGTTTCCTCCTGCCTTAAACTGAAAGAATCTAGAAAGCTACTCTAAACCCCAATTTAAAAAATAAATAAAATAATTTTAAAAAAAGATACTGTTTCATGTAAATGAGTCGACGAGAAATATTTTTTATGAATCAACTTCAATTATCCCGTGATTGTGTGTATTTCAGACGGTGAAGACGGAAGGGATCATGGCACTGTACAAGGGCTTCGTACCTACTTGGGTTCGCCTCGGACCATGGAACATCATTGTATCCTTAAAAGGCTTTACTCTATAGGCAGTGATGTTGATCCCATTCTATGTTAGAATACCATATTCAAAATTGTTATACAAAACAAAACTCATTTTAGAAAATTATGTGAAATGTTGACTGTTTTTCTTTTCCTTAACCTGTTGAAGTTCTTTATGACTTTTGAACAGCTGAAGAAGACATACTGAAGAGAGGATCCACAGATGAAAAAACAGTCATCTTGCTGCCCGCCCAGGGCATGTGACCTCTCCTCAGGGGAGATAACTCACCTGGCAATACTTGCTCAAGCAGTCTGGAATCTACAGTCAACATGTTTCCTCTCATTTCCTTATTAGGCATGTGTGGAATGTTACAAAAATGAAAATCAGAAATGGTGTTTTTATCTACATTTGATTGTGGGAAGGTGTGTTCTTCCAAATAGTACAGTCCCAGAATTAATTAATTAAAAGAAAATAGTTGGAGTTGAACCTATATTGAAAGCATATCACGTTGTTCTAAACAGATTTGATCGGAATTTTTGGGAAATCTTGGTTTGTTAAATGCATATAATCACAGATGGTTGATAATTTTTAACTGAACATATATGCGTTATATTTGTCTACGCAAGTTATTAAGCCAGGTGCATGTACTTATTCCTCATGTCTCGCTAGTTATTTAATTTCTCATTTAATTGAGGTTCTGTTAAATAACTTATTTCAATAAAAAAGAATTGTACATTTAGCAGATAACCTTATATAAGACAACTACTAGTATACCTTCCTAGAAACATGTAGACTGGTGATTTCCTTGTCCAATCAGTCATGTCCCCTTATTGTGCAACAATTCAAGATATGGGTAGGGTGTATTATTCAGGTTGACCAGAAGTTATTTTTCAGAAATGAAATAATATTACTGCATTCCAAATTAATTTACCTCTTGGATGCAGTGTTCACTGTTATGCCAGCTTATTTACTGTACAAATGTAAGGATAGATTTAGAGGCACCAAAAAATATGATATGTACATTTATGTCGGGTGGATTCATTTACAGCTGAAATTTACATTAAAGTTTAAATTTACATTGAAAATTTACATTGGAACATTATCTGATTGCATGCCTAGACTTGGAAATGAATTGTAAAGGGTCTTTGGTGGTACGACATCGCAGAACATTATTTATATAACATATCCCTGTTTTCCCTCCATGAGTTTCAGAGATATTTTAACTGGGTCTTACTTTAAATATTTGAATATCTAGAAATGTCAGTAATGCCTACAGTATTTGTTATCCAATGCAATTTCATTAGGGTGGTGTTCCATTGACAGTCTTGGACGCACATTCTGGACAGGGGGCTACTCCTTTCTAGCTGTTCTGTCTGTACTTTCTGTTCGACGCAAACGCAGTTACCAAGGATCAACACCACACAATGTAACTAGAAAGGAGCAGCCCCATGTCCAGAACGTGCGTCCAAGACTGTCAATGGAACACCACCTAAGTACTACAAACAGCGTATCTTTGTCATCCAGTGATCTAATTGACAACATTGTGACTTTCCCGGGGCGCACCGCTCTGAATCTAACGAGTGGACAGCTGTTGGAGGGGCGGGTGGTAGAACGTTTGGACCGAGTTCAAATCCCGCCCCGGGGAGCCTGGCATGCGAAAGTTACAGTTCTGACGCGATGTTGATAGGATGCACTGTCTGTATGGAGTTGCAATGCAGATATCATCCTTGGTCTTGTCAGTACCAGCCGGTGCTCGCAGGTTTTGATATTAGTTAAATCATCTAGAAAGCGACTCTAAACCCCAATTAATATATCAAATCCCCCAAAAAATTGAACTGTTGGACATTAGTCTAACACAGTCATGTACACGTATTTGGTAATGCTACGAATACATTTCATCGTCCATTCCTTCCATCGGTAATAAATGTCGCATTCAATTCTCCTGGGCGACATTCGCCACGTGTACTGATTTAACATTGTTATTATCGTTAAGACCTGCCATAGGACTTAGCCCACGAGAGAGTAACATGTGTACGTATGTTGGGTCCTGCATTATGTGTATTGCTGGTATTGTAACTCTAGTAATTATTCGCGGAGTTGGATCTTTGACCTTGTTTACGGGCTTTTTAAGAATGTTTTATTTAATAAAATCGTGGGTGATGAAGTGACAATCCGTTCACTTCCTGAATTGCTATACTGTCATATACAGGTACTGACCTATTCAATATATTTCGGGGCATATACGCATACATATTACTGTCACCTGTATAAATCACAATTATCATCTATATCCTGCACTTAGGAATACTCTTTGGTCCGTGTAACACTTATCAATTCATCTTTCCATCTTTAATTTTTGCAGTACTGAAGTAAGAAGTGAGAAGCGATGTAAAGCTTTCGATCTTTCAAAATTCAAGATGGAAAGCTGAATTGATAAGTGTTACATCCTCTTTGTACATACAAGATATAGACGCTATCTAAAGACTCGAGGTTACTAATCTCTTTATCATCTAATTCCACCGTATATATGTCACCCTGTGAAACTACGGATAGTCTAAAGTCTTCCACAACCTCCATCCCACGGCGCACTTCCGGTTGAAGGTGCTGCGCCAAGTACGTGCAGTTATCTGATCGCCTACAAGCAGGAGACCAGTATACATAAAAGTTAAACAACTTATCTTACTACACCTACAACATGGCACATTTCGTGCACTGCTTGCACGCATGCATCAGCGTCAGTAATTGAAACAAAACCCTTCATCTTAGTCCACCCAGCAATGGTCGTCATAATTATACGTCTATGTCAGCATGTAAATTGGCATCGCTAACTCTCGGACATAACCGTGCTCTATTTCACTTGGAATCAGTAGGTGTGAAGATTAGCATGCACGGGCATTGGATTCTTGGCAGGACGTGAAGCATCCGTCAGTTAGATTACAGAATTAAATGTTTGAGTCATACTTCTTATTTAAACGCGCAATAGGAATTTGAGAAGATCGTGAATATCAAATTTAATTTTAATTTGATGTTTTTCTCTCTCCATTTTCTGTACAATATATCGCGGATAATATTAGATCTACATGTATATTATTAATTCCGCATCGGTTTGAATTCTCTTTCGTAACATGTGGGATTATTTTGTAATCATTTAAATAATCAATATATGCATGGTATGTCGTAATTGTATACGTTATTCTTGTATGTTTTCAATACATTTTTATGAGGTAACTGATGTGGGCAGTTTTCTTTCTAAAGATTATCCACTCTACTGCAGGATGAAACTTGCAACACTCGTAGTGCTGAGAGTTGCAGCGGTGTCGTCCCGGTTTCCCGAAAAACATATTTTACATAGTACCGGATTCCCATGCCAGGGATTAAAAAGTTCCGACTACACGAAATTCGAAATCACTGTAATGTCCCTACTGCCCGAACAGCACAATCAATAAAGTGAATTTGCTCCCGTTAATATAAGTCTTAGCGCATGTTTTGATATATATTTAGCGGATTTTTTTTTTTATCTTAGAATTTGATTACATGTATATTGTATGTAGGCTACATGTAGTATGTAGGCCTACATAATAAATATATGTTACAGTCAGATTGTGAAACCAGTCAGATTGTGAAGTGACTGAAATCTTCATTATAGCTCGATTTGCAGCCTACTTGTCTGTTCATTCTTTCGAACATCGCCCCTCTGCATAAAATAATACTTACTCAAAATATTTGGTGATCGTATGAATTTTAATTTCGAGGAAAAATTGTATTGAATGTATATTTGTATTGATATGAAACTGGAGCATACATCATAAAACACCAACATGGGTAGTATGACAATGCTATTCAATTCACGTTGCTGACGTGTATAGGCACATGTAGTAGGCACAATGATTCTAACAGGAAATACGTAGTTGACTGCAATTCCGCCATTATGATGATGCGAGGTCCTGTTTTCAGAAAGACTGACATACATATACATAAAGAACAGTTTGGATATCAATAGGGTCGATTTTCAGTCAAAGTAGTGGATAACTCAATTTGAGATACAATCTAATTCAAATTGTAATAACTTTAAACACTTTTAGTTGAAATAATGAGAGAACAAAATGTCAACTTTGTCGATAAAACTGAAAGGACAATATAATAAGGTTTAGCTCCAGATTCAACTACATATATATTCCCTGCTGACCATAAGATACTTTTTGTATGGGTATACAAGTCAGCAGGGAAGGATAGATAAGAGGAATCTCGAGCTATATAAGAATTAGCCTTTATTTGACCTTATTTAGGATGTTGTTATTCTTTTACAAGAACTACGACCTTGTTTGTATTGGTATGATGTTAAAGTTGACCTCTTCATCATTGATCCCGGTCACGAGTTTCATGCTGTAATATCATTATGACTATACAGAACAATATAACAGTATCACTTTCATGTAACACTACTTGTAAGCCAGAGGTCTCCACCAGTTCGAGGTACAGCCTCTGACAATCCGAGACTGACAAGCCAGAGATCATGAAGGCCATCATGACGGTCGTAAGAGTGGCCCGTGTTTACGTCAGTTCTGTTCTGGTTCTGGTGTTCTGGCAGTGTTGATGTGGCGGACACGTACATCTCGTGTTGTATGGCTGCAATGTGACAACTGTCAATCACTTGTTCTCCTGCTCATACCAATACGAAGTTCAAGTCCCTAACGATACTGATTTCATTTCGGCCTACGAGAACTAGATTTGTTGTACTTCCTTGTCTGTTTGCACGTGCTGGGGGAACACAGTGGACCCACATTTCATTAATTACAAAATGATATGTATATATATATATATATATATATATATACACACACTAGTATTTATATAT
>JAVCKZ010084723.1:0-12311 GCA_034780755.1 Lepetodrilus elevatus
CTCTCTCTCTCTCTCTCTCTCTCTCTCTCTCTCTCTCTCTCTCTCTCTCTCTCTCTCTATCTCTCTCTCTCTCTCCCATACGTTTGCAAGCTAATTCCATGCTGTAGTTCTTTAATTCACTATGTATGTGTATCCTATACCTAGTATTGGAAGTTCACACATACGCAACACAGGCATACATACCGTGAATCTTACGCATCTGTATAGCAAGGAGTTGTCATCCGCGTGTCTGTCCTTGTATAATACATCCAAAAGACGTACTCATCTTCCTGTAAGTTATGCCTTCCCTATTAAAATGGCACCAGCAGAATGGTCCTGCAGTCTGAGACTAATCAGTTTAACCGTATTCTTATTAGTTTTCGACTCCAGACTGTCAACAAGAATGAAGTCTAATCAGACTCTCAATTAAAGTGGGAGAAATGTAATTTAGTGGTGTATTACACACATAATCGATTATACAGACTATAGCACGGTCATATTGGTCATACCTCTTTACATTATCTCCTGTTTACTGGCCTGATGAGAACGTCCACAAGGTATACGTGGAACACATCCCTAAACAGTGAGGTCATTCAGGAATTCTCTAGCGACATAATGAATATAAAACTAGGCTCCGCTGTGACCATAAACTGGCAAAATCATAATGTGCATGCAATAATAAACATAGTGTTACTAGGAGAAAATAGTAAATACATTCTATCATGACGCTGTGTCGTCAATGTCAACAGTGTTCTCTTCAAAATATAATAACATGTATTTCTTCTACTAAAAGGCTGTCTCTCCTTTTCGGGGGGCCGCGGAAGACCATGGCATGTTAAACACACACGAGTGTGGGGTATTGGGAGATGTCAGTGTCAGAATGGTGCTAAAAAATGTCGGATGACAGATGCAGTTAATTAGGAAGAAATGTATAGTTTTAGATAACACATCTGTGGAAAAAGTAGTTTAGGAATATGCAATAATCCCATTAATTACCTTTGACATGCAAAGATTACCTTACCCCTTTAACTAACACGTATAATATTATACTGGTAATACCTCTTGACATTATCTTCTTGAGGAGAAGTTCCAGAAGATAGATGTAGATACAGTATCTAAGTAGCGAGTAATTCCATAATTATCTAGTGACAGACTTGCCTTAATACTAAACCCAACTACTACCTTAAACGCATTGTAACTCGATACATTTAAAACAGTGACAATAGTAGTCCTGACCAGAATTGAGAACATCATAGAAATACTATTCTGGTTGAACCGTAAGGTGTGAAGTCTATATTTGGCACAATCGAAACGTATATCGGCCAATCCGCTTAGACAAAAATGGAACATTCATATTTCATTGTTCATGCGTTTGACCCAGAATATTATTGTATAATAGTACAAATTGTATGTCGGTTTTATTGAAAATCATTACTAATTCACGGGGAATACAATTTGTTAGTGCAGTATCGACCTTAGTAATAACATTTACTGTACAGAATACATGTATATTATATCACTGCGAGTTGGGACCTGTTAGGAATGCTATAGTACTAGTATGTTAAAATCAAATTCAAGGACCGTCGGTACTATTGGCCACCTCACTGCGGCCTTCCTAATGCAGTGTTCTAAGAAGCGTTCAGTCGAGGGAGTGTTCCTAAGTCAGAATCAATTGGGGAGGAAGTGTATTCATGATGGACTTCCGGTTTAACGGGCAATTGCAAACACCCTACAGACTTATCAGTAGCTGCTGGAATCATCACCTTTGTCCACTGGACGATTCTTAGATTTCTATGGAGCGGGGATGTCTGAGATAAATTCAGAGACGGTCCTAGGCGGATCTTACGGATTAGATTTCTGAAACGTTAATTGTATATACTTCACGATTGCTTGGATCCTCAGAATAGTAAATAATCATGTTTTCACATTTCGCGATGGTCAAAATAGGTTCTTCGTGTTTTTAAAATCATGCTCAGACGCCTGGTAAATGATAATATTTCGAATATATTTATTTTCTAATTTTATTTACCACATTATATTTTGTTTAATATAGGATCTACATAGGTGTGTAAATAGCTAAGATGCGTTAAACAAATATACGCACACTCAGATGATGGCTGGGCTATTCACCTCCACTGACATCTCCAACTGTACCATTAGCAAATAAACTACGCCTAGTACTAGTCTATTACTAAGCAACGAGCGCTCGTGGTACCTCACAGGCGAGTGGGTAAGCCTATAGTACGTAGTAAGTCCAGCATAGTCGTTCCCAGGCACACATTCGTAATCTTCAGGCAAAACTAATGCCACAAAAGAGATAAATGTTAATGCCAATTAAACCAATTCGTAATGTTCTGATTCTGAAAATGTTCACATTTCTTGAGACGCAGATTACAATTACAGAGAGGCGTAATTGCATTTCAGCATTAAACTGAGAAGTCATATGCTAATACGTGATAGAGGTGCTGTGATAGTCCTGGAGGTAGTCTGTGCACGAACTGGCGCACGATACTGCATTGCCAGGCGTGATTTATGGTGAAGATAATGAGCAATAAACTCAGGGTTAAGCACAGATGCACTACCTCCATTAATAGTGACATTGAACTCGCCATCAAAACAGCCAATGGACGTTGTCGATGAGATAAAAAAAACAAAGCTTCCCCCCACCAAAAAACCCCACAACAAAACAACAAAAACAAGATTCTTCTTACCATTGAATGTAATTCTATATTTGTCTATGAATGGTGTGAATGTATGAATGTATAATCAAGAGAAGATAGGGAGGATTTTTTTTATTTACAACACCTTTGCTAATTACTCAGTCAGACAAGTAATCATCACTGCCTTCAAGTCCTGCGTTGTGTGGATGCAAGATTACCACAACTGTTCCCCGTCTCTAGCCACCTTTCTTTGACGTGTACAGAGACACAGCGTATTACATAACATATACTCCACTGGGGCAAATACCTTGACAAACGAACGCATAACCCTGGCAACGAATACGGCGAGAAACTATTTATTGCCTGGTGTTTATTTACCTACCTCTGTTATGAGTCTGAGTGTTAGTACAACCATTCCTAGACAGGATTCAACCTGAAAAGACATCATTCGTCTGCAGGTGGTTCTGTTGGAAATGTCCTGAATATACTTGTCAATGTTCGGCTCACTTTAGAACAGCCAAACCGGATAGTGTTGTTCTTGCATTCCACACAAGAACGTCAAAGAAAACATTTACATACCGTCGATAAGAGAAATTATGTGATTTCGTATAATAATGTTTAACCAATATGGGCAACTCGTGCGTGTGATTCAATGGTTCGTTGGATTAACTTCTTCTGATTGCTTCTTTACCATTATGTGATTACGATATACTCAGCCATGTAGTTGATTTACCTAGACGGTGATGGGTGGTGCTCTGAGCTTGCCTACGATAAGTCGTGAGTTCCCACCCTCCAGCTAGCTTAGTGCCCTTTTAATATATTCAGAAACATCTCCTACGCTATGCCGCACTGCTCCAACTGCGGAGTTAAGATCCCTTTAAGAACGGTTCGACTATTAGATCAATGAAGCGTATTTATCCTAGAATTGCATCGTTTACGAAATTCATTTCTTAACGTGAAGATAAACGTAATTCTAAAGAAGTGCTATACTGGTAACGTACCATTCTTCCTAAAGAAATACTATTTGTAGATAGCACGCAACTGTATCTAGACAGTTGATAAATAATTTCCAAAGAAGATGAAAACAACACAATGTATGGAGATACTATTAAGTCACGTTTTTATACCAGCAAGTTATATAGTTTATCATTACATTTGACAGTTAGCACTATTGAAACCACTCATATTTCGCCTATTTATAAAACAACATGTCTTGAATTTCTAACGGCTCCGTGCACGCCCATTGCTCACGGACTATGCCAATGATGAACATCGCACACAGTTAGCTAATAATATTCAAACCACAGAGCTATGTGTGCAAGTATAGTCCCGCTGTGGGCGGATACCGAGCGTCTATGAGAACATGTCACGGTGGTGTGACGCAGGTCTGTTCTACAAGAATGTCTGCTATTGAGGTGATGGAGGAAAGACGTTCATCATAGTCGCACGCTCCACTGCATGTGGTAAAACATACCTACATCCCTGAAATACTCTTCCCAGAGGATGCAACTGCAGGATTTGTTTGTCTTATTTACACGCACCGTGGTCTGCATTATGGTATTATTCTCAGAACCTATGTGTACGAGTAGTTCTCTTCTGAATTCCTTAGAGCTGTCGCGTTTTTTTCCTCCCTACACGAACATAGTGAACAATGTAACGCCGTAGTTTATTGCCGTCCATTCCAACACGGATAAATATTGAATTAGCAATTCCTTATATAATCAACCTGTTGCGTGTTTAAATTGACCTATTTTAGATAACCTAGTGGTATGCATCAATAAAGGAGAGTGATTTATAGAGTTGCGGTTCCTTTTAGACATGCGAAGCTGTTAACGCAAATATAAAAGCACATTAACGCGAATTGAATCCAATGTTTAATGTCCGAGTTGAATTTGGGATACGCCAATGATCATGATAAACTGATCTTTGTTAATGCACTTGCTTTCTGACTAGATGCCGGATGTGTTTGAATGGGCTAGAGGTGATTGCATCCATGCTAATTCAACTCAACGACATTACTATATTATATGAGATAATCTCGGAGCTCAGTATGGCACCAAAGAGTCCTTCTGCAGCGACATTATAATCCTAACATCGTGTGCAACCGAACCTAAAATGTATTTAATAGTTTATGCTAAAATGGCTGTCCTAGAATAGATGGTGGAGATTGTCTGGGTTATAAATGCATCAAATCCACATTCATATTTATGGCACAGACGTATATATGACAGTAAATAGTATTAGAAAACAATCATATCACAATTGTATATATGCACATTAATTATTTCATTCGTACAGTATAGTCTGTGATTCCGAGGGGCCAACATGAAAATGGCCCCACACGGCCCGGTCCGTTAATAAGTGTCTTGGCTTTTTATGATACATGTACACATATGGCTGCTGTTTATGAATCCGGATGCTGCACCAAATTTGACCATGCGCAAGTACTAATTTGAGGTCAAATCAACGATGTTCAAATAGATGTTCAGCTGTGTTTATAAGTCATAAAACGTATCAATATATTCATATTCACCATCTAAAATAGTATTCGCAAAGCAAGCCTTTCAGTCTGTTATATATGGAACTACACATTCTAGAATACGCTGACCAAAATGTCAGTTATGTAATCAAGGTGTATGCTTCACGTAGAAGTTTCCAATCTTAAAACACAATATTCCTTAAGGGCAAGTACGCGTATTACGTGCATACAATTTTAATGTTAAATATAATGTTAAACAAAAGTGAGCACTGGCATCGCTGTGCTTGAAACAGGCCTGATAATAAAGGTGCGTATACATCTGTACAATAATAAAGGAGAAAGGTCACAGCACTTCGTGTAGTAAATTGGATATTGTAAAGTGGGTATGGACAGTTAAACAAAAGCTTTTTGAGTATTTATGACAAAGCCCATTTTGGTTAACATTTATGTGCGTCATGCGGTAAGAGTTTGTTTTAAAGAAAATGTGTTTCACCACTTATATTTTCATGAATTAGCGTTACGTTATAAGCGGATGTGTTACGAGAAAATAGCATACGAGGAGTAATTATTGTTGATATTTATGGCATGTGGTTCAATATACACAGAATAGTTTGTACTCCCACATTCACCCCGTTATTAAAACACACACACGTCGTTAATCTCTCGTATCCATAAATAATGACCCACTTTATCGACTATATATTTCACAGTTTATTGCAACACGGAATGATTAAAATCGTATCAGCGAATATAAGTATAAACCTTGCGAAGGAACCTTTTGCATCGGATGAACTTTAGCTTCTGATATCCCCCGTGAAGTCTGGCTTACCAGACCCTGGAGAATCTATGGAAATTATACCGAAATGTTTAATTGCACCTGCGTTGGATTGTTGCTTCTGGAAGACGACGCGGTAATGGTTTGTTGTCCATGTGTAACACATTACTGGGTAACATCTCCAACTGGTGTTTATTTCCCTGTTGTAAGCATGCATCAGAAGCCATCACAGCAGATGCTAAATGTCTAAGGTGAGAGGATTTTAAGTGTGCGAGCTTCCCATAGTTCTCCCCAATAGCTGGCATAGCATTTGGTAAAAACTAGGCACGATACAGTAAAGACATTTCGGATATTTCCCGTTCATGATGCGAGTCTACGAGTCCGGTTGTTATACAATTACAGAGAGGGTGACATCAGCATCTGCCCTACATCTTACATACATGTGTATCACGATCTGTATTATAGTATTCCATCATTCATTGTGAGTTAAACATTGATGTAGCGTCTGTCACACATTCCGGAACCAATTGGTTCTTTACCATCCGCCCGCGTCTTGTAGACAACAATCTATGTAACGATTGAATTTCCTGAATGTCTGTGACAGTATTTATTTCAAACGATCTCCTAGAATTGATGTGAACCGCATTGTCCAACACCCACGCCTCTTCGAAGCATGCATTCCCGAGAAGAAGCAGAATATTTGAAGCAGCGTGACTTAATTAAATCGACATGTTCAGTGAAATTGTATGGACAATGATGGCGAGAATCAAATTGCCAGACTTCCTAGTATGTAGTTGATGTATACCATGCATCCATTGATAAAGAAGCATCCTCACAAAAGTGTTATTTTGGCGGCCATTTTGTTTTTACGGTTTAAAATAAAAACATCACCTTGACAAACTCCGGAAATGGATTCAGTGCATCAAATTATATTAGAAAAGTGTGTTTGCCAACTTTTACTAAACTTTTCAAGCTCTTTTCACATTTTCTGAAAATCCTACCTAAGCTTATGTTCCTGTTTGTGTATAGTATTTGGTCTGTCAATACCAACTGGTATTGTGGAAGGTTTACTACAACATTCAACTCTATAGATGTGGTAGGTTTTCTCCTTCCCACAACTGACAATCAGTTTCAAAATATTTAAATGTATTGTAAGTAATCAATTGAATGAGTCATTCGTTCTACATGGAAATATACATGAATATTACCACTATTACTAGTGACATAGAACATGAAGACTGTTGGATCGTATGTGTCATCATATGATGCGTTCTACATTGAAATACTGTTCATTGTTCATACTCCGCTATACTAGTTCCTGTACCAAAGATGTTATTGTATTTTGTCGCATTGAATGCATCTATATCCAGGTAAATATGATATGATATTTAAACAAGTTGAAACTTGTAATTGTAACTCTTACAATATTTTAGAATCGTAATGACCTTCTATATATAATGCTGTGTTTTTGTAAGCGAGTGAAATATCAGTTACTATGAATCTCAACAAAGAGTATAACCTATGAAAACAATATAATTACTTTGCGTATAATATTGCATTAAACCTTGAAACTGAACATACTAGTGTTGTTTTTCCGTACTTGTATTCTTAGGATTTGCAGATAATACAAGTGTACTAAGACGATCTCGCTTCACAATGTTGAATGTGGCATACTTTATTACATTTTACCCTGAATTCTAATTATATACTAATATTTTCCAAACAAATTGGAAACAACAAACAGCAATAATGTATAAGGACATACGCTCAGTTAATGGATTTTAAAACAAGTTTGGCTTACATTGTTTCTATCACCATTACATAAAGTCGTTAGTAGCGGAAGTTCTTAAAGATGATGAGGTGACCTCGAATTGTTAGACTGGCCACCATCTGGTAGCTTAAAACTAGAGTTCATGCGAAGCGCAGTGCAATCGGTAACCGGTCTTATATGGAAAACAATAGCATATTCCAAGTACAGGAACTGAAATCACGGAATTATGGAACTATTCATTGTACAATGTACTTTACTGGATGTACGACATAGTAGGTGCACAAAATGGTTGAAGCATTGGAATAGGAACATGCTAATTCATGGGATTGCTGCCTTCAGTGCTTGTTTGATGTTCCTAAAAGCACGAATAATGTGGACATTAATCTTAATTACGTGTCTTGGAAGGACGTGCGTAGTTTGTCAATGTCAACATGTCCACATGTCCACATGCATTCCAATGATGTGCGTTATATGAATGGCTAGTTTATGAATCGTTGACCAATGGTCATTATATATGTACCGCCTGTTCGATATGACATTATCTTTAAATGTTCAGTTTAATTTGTCAATATTGTATACTAATTGATTATATACTTAACTAGTAGTATACATACATTAATTAAGTTTGCGTCTAATATCCTAGACAAACTTGTGACATCTCACCCGAAAGAGGAACATCCTATAGTTTGGCATGAAATGCATTGACACTCCTATTTCGTAGATTATTTCGGTAAATACCTCATGGAATGAAAAGCAAAAAAAACTACATTATCTAATTTCATGTGAACTAATGAAAATTAAAAATTAAAAAATATTGCATCAAGTATTATTGTATGCAGAGGGATGACGTTCGAAAGAAGGAACGGGAAAAATACTCGATTTGCACGTGCACATGAAATTATAATAATGAAGTTTTCTTGTTTTCATTCCATGAAGTATTTACCGAGATAATCTACGAAATAGGGGTGTCAAAGAATTTCATGCCAAACTATAGTAATTTAGAATACAATGTAAATTGTATATACCCGGGTTATTGGATTGATTACATACTTGTTTAAACTTTAGCTTAATTCATGCAATAATTGCTAGTGTATGCGCTGTATAGTACTGAGCCTGTGGTAACATTGAGCCTGTGGTAACATTGGGCCAGTAGTAACATTGAGCCTGTGGTAACATTGGGCCAGTGGTAACATTGAGCCTGTATAACATTGAACCTGTGGCAACTCTATTTTGTTAAAGCATCCACTCACCAAACACGTATGTTGTGAAGTAACGTTATACTGCAAGTTGGAATTAGCTAGAGAGAAGCAAGAAGCAGAAACAAAAATTACTTAACTTTCAATAACAGACGAAAAGAAACATAGTTAATTGAATATCGATGGATTATCCTTTGATACTTCTTTACTATCAATTATGACGATGTCCATTTCTCTTCAGTGTAAAGACATCATTTCCGCTAATCATTCTCAGGGAACTTCTAACGTCGAGTTGAACACTCTCCGCTTTACGTGGCCAGTCGTCTGTAACTCTTACAAGACAGAGTGACAGCAAAGTGGGAGGAAAAAAAGACGGTTCCATCAAGCTGCCAGTGGATAGATCTACTGTATAAAGCTAACAGCCTGTCACCGAATCTAAATTAACACAACTATTACCTTTGCCTAGACTGGAAACTGTACTGAAGCGGTCTTTAAGGGAACGTAATGGCCATAACCGTCAAAGCAGTAAGCGGAGAAAACTATGTTTGGCGGACACGGAGCGCATCTTGGACCACACTCTTTATGAGGAGTACATCGTAGACGTTCTGTTAATGAGATCGTGTATAGCGGCTACTTCACAGAACAGTATACATGGGTACTCTTTCCTGAAGGTTTCGTAGCGGATACGTGACCATAGAGTTCTCCTATAGTGATCACCGCTATGGATAAGAGAGCGCTATGATACCTTAATGGCTAAGAGAGCTTCGTGCAGCTGGCCGCACGTGCTTGATGATGATGATAGAAGGAAGCTCGGAAGTTAGGGAGATGTGTGTTGCGGCGGTTAAGACAGAATACAAATGCCATTATTCGAGGTCAGGACATCAGATGTTTCATGTCCGGAATGTATGGACATCTGTACTGCTTGTAGTGCACATCGAGTTCCAATGTATGGACATATGTACTGCTTGTAGTGCACATCGAGTTCCAATGTATGGACATCTGTACTGCTTGTAGTGCACATCGAGTTCCAATGTATGGACATCTGTACTGCTTGTAGTGCACATCGAGTTCGAATGAACTGTTTAAGCTTAGGAATCAACATTGATTTTGCCATCTGTTGTAATTAGGTGTTATCTATGATCAGATGAATTACATACAAATGGTTTTTTTTGTAGTATGTTTATTAAGTTAAACTACATGCACATACATATACATACACTTTGCATTACAGATTTACTAGTATGATAACTGATCAGAATAAACGTTCTGGCACACGTTAGTACGGTTAACCTATGTGTATATTATGTCTAGTCTACAGTAAATTGACAATTTGTATTTTACTCAATACTATGAGGAAGTGCATACCCGTATAATTAGCACCATACTCCCAAGTACAACTCGATACTGAACCAACTAATAATTAGTATTCTTGAGTCCGGACTAGTTATTGTGCCGTAATGTTATAATCATGGGAACGAGTGATTTAAATGTATTATCAATATTGGTTCCATAATACAATGTAGTATAATGATGGTATAATATGAAACAATATTAACATGTTAGCATTGCACCTTTGGATTTTAATACCCTAACAATTTAGACTATGACCAATTGACATTGGAATAATAGACTATAGTTAGCTTTCGGACATTCTGATGAGCTTATGATTGGTGATGCTTATTTTATAATGAGCTATATTTTATAGTCATCGCATTGTTCATAGTCGCAACAAACATGTCATGTTATGGCCATATCGGGATATAGCCTATAACAACCACTATGTCAATCAAACATGATAACCATCTGATGCAGTTATCATCCATGGTCTGTCAGTACCAGCCGGTGCTAGCAGATTTACTGCAACATTAAGCGTTATACTACGGACGTTGATGGTTTCCTCCTGCCCTAACCTGACAAGCCGTAATATGTGGAAGAATTGTTGACAGAGGCTCTAAATCCCAACTTTAAATAATAATAATAATATAAAAACTTTATTTTTTTATAAAAATAAGAATTATGATATTAATAACAATAATAATAATGACAATAATAATAATCATAATCATAGTCATACTAATCTGGCTGATGTTGTTCCAGATAAGCTGGAGGCGTGCATCCGAGTCCAGTCCGTTGACTGTTGGGACGCTGACGTTCATCGACGACACCAGGTTCAATATACGACACCCGAAAGGTTCCAACAAGTGGTATTTAGTGATAGAAAAGGTCCTGCTGGAAGACGCGGGAATCTACGAATGTCAAGTTCCCTCAAAAGTTAGACATCTACGGCAACATATTATGTTAATCGTACGAGGTAAGCACATTAATTTAGACAAATTTGAATGTCGTTGGCAACGCAATGTAGCACATTTTTGGACATGTTTTATAAAGGGCATAGCATAACGACTAGTTGACTTTCAATCGTATAACTGTGTATACATTGAACATACTTTAAATGTTTCAACTATAGAGTATATAACTATACATTAGTATGAACGTTATCAATATGTTCATGGTGGCATGTGTTGGTGTTCGCCATGTAGTACTCCCCCCATTTAACCGATGGCTTCTTGCACTTTGACTGTATACATGTACCTGTTTGAAGAATATGTGTACATGTTTTGTTCTATATGTACCTAATTACTAAACGCGTACTACAATACACTACATGAATAACTCAAGTTAGTATGCACTTGCAAATGTATACTAATCCGTACTTAAGTTATGTTCACGCTGAATTGTAATAGCTCAACAATTAACACATTCCACAACCCCAATGATGAAAAGAATGTCCATCTCATGTTTCAGAACGCCGTATTTCAAAAACATTATTAGGTAAGTAACTGACTTGAGTATAAGCGCTATGGTTGCTCCTACTATCTAGTGCATGTGCTTAGTGTACAGTCGAGGCAACTACTACGTGGAGCTTACTATCATGTCGGCGTTACTCAGGGATCAGCATTCTGTCCGTGTGTCGTAACTGTGGAATCACGCATAACCCGAATGAAAGCATGAGCTATATCTGCACCGTACATTCACAAACTACTATACTTTATGTTCCATAATATATCGATCTATAATATTCAATATTACTAATCTTCCTTAGTGCTTTCATGAACATTGGATAGTTGTTTGTATTACTGCCATCATAGTGCTGATTTGCGGAGTTTCGCAATTATAATTTCCTGTGCATAGTCCGCGGTATTATACAATACATGTCAAAGAAATGTGACAGTCCAGTATATCTCCTGTATGATACTATATAACAAATACAATGAGACATAGACAATAACCCACGAGGTACGAGCGATTACCGATTATCGTTCACGAGTGAAATTAATGTAGTAAGTCACGAGCTTTAGCGAGTGACTTACAAAATTAATTTCACGAGTGAAAGATAATCGGTAATCTCTCGTACCGAGTGGGTTATTGTTTATATACCACATAGTCAAAC
>JAVCKZ010084734.1:0-12310 GCA_034780755.1 Lepetodrilus elevatus
AACTTGTCATAGACGGCACCAACAGTGTAACTTGTCATAGACGGCACCAACAGTGTAACTTGTCATAGACGGCACCAACAGTGTAACTTGTCATAGACGGCACCATTGTTAAGGCGACTTTAAAGTCACCTTTGAGTTGTGGCATTTTGTACATATGGCCCTAGATTGAATGTCAGTAATAAGGACCAGCCATAGACATTAGTATTATGTTAATGATCGCTGGTTTACTGCAACATTCAGTACTACGGACGTTGCAGGTTTCCTCCTGCCCTAAACTGACAAGTCATGATGTAAGTGAAAGATTCTTGAAAGTGACTCTAAGCCCCAATTAAAAAATATATATATATATTGTAATGTTTAGTACATGTATGTTAAATTAAATTGTATTATTTATTTCTCAGATTTGCCAAGTTGCGAGCTCTAGGAGCGGCCGTCTTGGCCAAGAACCCCAATGCCCAGGACGTCAAGGACCGCCTGAAGCGTCTGGAGGACGAGGAACGCGCCATCGATGAGCTGTACCAGCAGCGGCAGAAACAGCTTCAAGACGCGTACAACCTGCAGATGTTCAACAAGGAGGCCGACACCATCGACGCCACCACCAGCGGACACGAGGCCTTCCTGGACTACAACGACCGCGGAGTAAGCAATACAACGCCAGTGTTAAAAGTCTCACCATTATGACATCTGTAATTGTATGTTACCTACATGTACAATGTGGGGCGCAGTGGTAGAACATTTGGATTTCTGAGCCAAAGGTCCCGAGGTCAAATCCCGCTCCGGGACCATTGTTTGCGAACGTTTAATTTCTGATGCCGTATTTATAGGATGCGCTATATGTAGATTGGCAATGCAGATATCGTCCTTGTTCCGTCAGTACCAGCCGGTGCTCGCAGGTTTACTGCAATATTCAGCTCTATGGATGTTGCAGGTTTCCTAAACTGACCTAAACTGATAAGTTGTGATATTAGTGAAAGAATCTAGAAAGTGAATCTAAACCACAATTAGTTTATTTAATATTTGTCAAATATTTCAGAGCACTGTTGACGATGTCAAGTCTCTAATGCGGCGACACGACGACTTTGAAAGCAAGCTACAAGCTCAGGATGAGAAGGTCAAGGGACTGAATGATCTGGCCAATACCCTCATCCAGGAGCGCCACCCCAACAGAGACCAGTGAGTTGTTGCCCTTTGTTCTCCTCTCGTACCACCAGAGTTGTTGACCTTTGTTCTCATCTCATACCTCCAAAGTAGTTGCCCTTTGTTCCAATCTCGTACCTCCAGAGTTGTTGACCTTTGTTCTCATCTCATACCTCCAGAGTTGTTGACCTTTGTTCTCATCTCATACCTCCAAAGTTGTTGACCTTTGTTCTCATCTCATACCTCCAAAGTAGTTGCCATTTGTTCCAATCTCATACCTCCAGAGTTGTTGCCCTTTGTTCTCCTCTCATACCTCCAGAGTAGTTGCCCTTTGTTCCAGCAACAGAAAGACTAAAATTAAACAGGATCATGTTGATCCTGGGATTTGAACCAGAGTTGCTGGATTGCGAGTCCCAACACTTTACCAACAACAATAATAATAATAATGGACTATTTCTTTTAATCAGCATCAACAAGAGACGCAATCAGGTTGTGGATCGCCGACAGAAGGTCAAGGACAAAACTGCTGATCGACGTAATGCTCTTCTCGAGTCCCAGAAGTTCCATGAATTTAAGCGCGACTCCAAAGAGGTATTTCTTTGATGATACGACTTCTAGTTTGATACTTAGTTTGTGAATATGCTTACATAATAACTTCAAATGTGCAAACTTCAAATGTGCAAACTGTATGAATCCGCGAAGCGGTTAATACAAAAGTTTGCACATCGGTTTTTATGTTCATACCTCGATGAACACAAAAAAATATTCCAGTCACTCCTTATGAATAAATAACATAACAAATTGGTAGGGAATTATTTGATTCAATAGTGTGACATAATGCAGCAATGATTTTAGTCTACATTTTAGAAGCGGCACATTGATATTTTGCCGACATCAAGTATAGATGTTTTGGGGTCACGTGGACCAATCAGATTGCCGGATTCACTGGATATTTATTTATAAGTAAATACACGACACATAATAAATATTGTCTGCATTTAGTAATGATAATAATAAAAACAAATCAACCAAAATGGATGTTTCAATGGTTATACAAAACTAGCACTGAGAAAAGAAATTGGAGCCTTTGCTTAGATTAAAGTCATTCTGGTGTCTTCCCGCTTTCCAGATCTGCCGGTATTCTTTGTTCTTGGGCTGTGGGTATCTATGATAACTATGGTGATGGCCTTATTAGCACATTTCTCTGTTGCTTAGTGTTAACAATTAGCAATTGCAAGTGTTACATATTATCTGAAAATCTATGGTAAATACATGGCCACTCGTTCAACACATAAGAGATAATCTTGTCTATTTTGACCATCTTGCATAATTCATAACCATTTCAGTATAATAAATTAATACATATGGACATGTAGTCTCAAAAATTGATACGTCCTAATATTAGTTCTAATATAATATAAGAAGTTTGTAAGTACTAAGAATTTGCCTAACTGGTTTGGACCTTGATTGTCATGGCAAGGAAAGTTGACTAATTAGCCTTAGTTTGTCATGGCAAACACTGAATGGTACTTGATTGTATTGCAACAAATCTGATGATATTGTTTTGATTTCTCTCTCAGTTGTCTGACTGGATGAAGGAGAAGAAGAAGACGGCCACCGATGACTCGTACAAGGACCTGTCCAACCTGATGGCCAAGCTACAGAAACACCAGGCCTTCGAGGCGGAGCTGAAGGCCAACAATGAACGTCTGCACGCCCTCAACAAGGTACAGTAGGACTGGAGACATTCTCACGAGGCCTGTGTTTCACCCAATTGTCGTACTGTAGTTCTGGCCTGAATCGGTCCATGTGCCATGCTTTTCCTGTAGCAGGAAATGACGTACACTTAAATACATTTATTAAATTAAAAATAAAAATAAATAAAAATTATAAATATATTTAATAAAAATTATTCAATAAAATTTCATATTGGAAATTTTAGCCAATTTTTTATGTTTTCGCCATTGGACATTTCTGCCATAACCGGAAAAATTTACATTGATTAGGATTCATGTTTTCCGAATATAATTGTTGTTTTTTGACATTCAGGATGGGAAGAACATGATCTCCGAACGTCACTTTGCATCGCCCGAGATCAAGGAAATCATGGACAAGCTCAACAGTGAATGGGCAGACCTGAGTGACAAAGCAGCTGACAAAGGGAGGAAACTCCGCGAGTCCACACAGCAGCAGACTCTGAACAGGGCCCTGGAAGATGCACAGGTACTGACATCACTTCTAATCACTGAAGGGGATTTTGAGAAATAGCCTGAAACTGAAACTTAGATGTGTTCCAGTTTAGCAGTTATTTAATAGTGGTATTTGTTCGCTGTATGGGTATATTCCTCTCCTTGCTGAAGGCAACCAGAGATGTCCTAAAGAGCAGTGGCTGTAGCCTAATCCAGCAGGGAGAGGAATATATGAGCGCATACTGTTTTGAGCACTTTTGGGACGATAGGAATCGTGTGAATTTCAAGTGGTCACATTTAAAAATAAATGTCAACAAATTATTTGTTATTATTTTCTATGTATTCTTTTTTTTTCTATTTGAAGTATTGATGACTGTTTCAGGCCAAGCTGGATGAGATGGAGAAATCTGTGGCCAATCCTGATGTAGGATCTGACATGAGAGGCGTCAAGAAGCTTCTGAAGAAACACCAGGTATGCTCCTCAAACCTTCTCCAAGCTGGGCATTACAGTAAAACAATAACGTACTCACTCGCCCATCAGTACCATCCATCCCTCACAGACGTACTCCCAACACAGTGCTGCAGTGCCAAGGGTACTGCCCAGTGGTCCTAGCATCATTGTTCATAGAAGTTACCTTCTGTTGTAAAACTAACAGTTTACTCCCAACACAGTGCTACAGTACAGTGGTAGATCTTTGTATGCAAGAGTCAAAGGTACCGCCCAGTGGTCATCCTAGTATCATAGAAAAGTTACCTTCTGTTGTAAAACTAACATTTCTTCTTTGTCCAGAACCTGGAGAACGACCTGGAGAAGCTCCAGGAGACCATCCAGGGCATCGTGTCTCAGGGGAAGGAGATGGCTGATGCCGGCCACTACAACTCTGCCGACATCCTCAAGGCTGTCGACTCCTTTAACAAAAGGTCAGTATTACTGAAGATCTCGTCAAATCTATGATTTTCTTTCAATAGGTTCATGTCAATGCTGGAAAACCAACAGAATAGGATTACAATCTTTTAATTTTAATTAAATATTTTTGGTTACTATTTCATGTTTTTAGAATCTTCTTTGGACATATGGGTGAACTATTTCCGCTGCGACAAAAAAGCATTAATTCAATGAATTCTTTGGACCAGGTTTGAGAAGTTGAAGCCGTCCGTGGATGCTCGCAAGGGAAAGCTGAACGAGTCTCTGCAGTGGCACCAGTTTGTGTTTGACGCGGACAACGAGCTTCAGTGGATCAAGGAGCACCTGCCCTCTGCCGCCTCACAGGACATGGGCAAGTCTCTCATTGATGCACAGAAGCTGCACAAGAAACACCAGGTAGGAAGAACTCCCGTCTGAGCGTCTTGTAGGAAGAACTCTGGCCATCATTTGTGTTGGTCAACAGAGCATCTTGTAGGAAGAACTTGGTCATCATTTTGTTAGTCAAACATTCAGCGCCTGTGTTCTCGAAACTTTGTAATTCCTAAGAAGTTTATAATTACTAAGAATTAACACTGTTTTTCTGCTTAATACAATTGTAAATAGATCTTGTTTTTCTGCTTAATACAATTGTAAATAGATCTTTTCTGACTAAGAAGTTGTTAAGGAACAGAGTTTCGAGAATACTGCCCTAGCGTCTTGTTGGAAGAACTTCAGCCATCATTTTGTTGGTCAAAGGTTCAGCATCTTGTAGGAAGAACTCCCAACTGTCATTGTGTTGGTCAACAGAGCGTCTTGTAGGAAGAACTCGGGCTGTAGATTTGTTGGTCAACCGTTGAGCATCTTGTATGTTCATTACTGGAGCTGGATGTAGGGAGTTCAGTTGTATTGGAATGAAATTAGCTTTTCACTATCCTGAGTATTTCAAAGAGATTACAGGAAAAACATAGGCATTGTATAAGAAAATAAATAAATAGATTCTTTGTCTCATACTTCCACAGGACTTGGATCGGGAGATTCAAAGCCACCAGCCCAACATTGAGAAGGTTCAGAGTCGGGGCGACAAGCTGATGACCGACCGACACTTTGCGTCCAAGGCCATCAAGGACAAGAGCCAGGAGCTGCAGGTGTCCTGGGACGACCTGCTGAAGAAAGCCAAGAACAGGAAGAAGAACCTGGACGTGTCCCTGCAGACTCAGAAGGTCAGCAAGCAGCATGCTCAGGCTGAAAAATAAATTTTGGCAAATTAAATTTGCCAAGGAACTGAGAATTTTAATTGTTTGATTTTCCGTGTTGTCCATGGATATGAAGTGTTTGTTTGAAGTCTTAAATTCCAGAAGCTTAAATTGCAAACTGTTGCAAGGAAATAATATTGTTTGATTTTCGGTAATGTCTGTGGAGAAAAATTGTTTGCAGACATCTTCATTTCTAGAAGCTTAAATGGTAAACTGTTGCAAGGTAGTAAACTGTCTTCATTTCCAGAAGCTTAAATTGCAAACTGTTGCAAGGTAGTAAACTGTCTTCATTTCCAGAAGCTTAAATGGTAAACTGTTGCAAGGTAGTAAACTGTCTTCATTTCCAGAAGCTTAAATGGTAAACTGTTGCAAGGTAGTAATGTTCAGCTCTGTGTTCCAGTACCTATCTGAGGTGTCTGAGGTGGATGCGTGGATCAACGAGAAGATGTCTCTGGCAGCCAGCACTGACTACGGCCGAGACGAGAACGCCGCCGACAAGATGCTGGCCAAGAACAAGGTGTGTGACGTGAACTCTGTGAACTTGTGCCACTTGTCCTGTTACCATGCCATTTGTCCTGCTACTTGCCACTTGTCCTGTTCCATGCCACTTGTCCTGTTCCATGCCACTTGTCCTCGCAGGTGTACTGCAACATTCAGTGCTACGGATGTTGCAGGTTACCTCCTGCCCTAAATTAACAAGCTGTGATGTAAGTGAAAGAATCTTGAAAGTGGCGCTAAATCTGAATTTAGTAAAATATAAAAATATATGCCCCTTGTCCTGTTACATGAAGCAGTCCCTCCTGCTGCTGCACACTCACTGTCCTGTCTACATTGTTGTGACGTCTGTTACAGGTGCTGGAGACGGACATCCAGACGTACTCTGGGATCGTCACCAGTCTGGGCAAGGAGTCCAGTCGTCTCTTCAAGCTGGGATCTGCCGACCCAGCAGTCCTCAGGAAAACTCAGGTACAAACATGGAAAACTATGCTAACATATTACGGTTAAAATATGTGTACAAGTGGGAATGTAGACATAGCCAACTTAGAAAAAATACACTCCTGAGATGCTGAAATGAGAGTACACCAATCCATTGACTGGGGTAATCATTTAATGCTATGAACATGTTTTCGAGTGTGGATTTGACTCAATATAAAATGCACACATTTTTATTATTATTTTTATTTTTTATTTGTTTTAATTTTAATTTTAATTATTATTAATTAAAAGCAATTATTATTATTGTTATTATTATTATTGTTATTATTATTATTATTATTATTATTGTTTATTATTTTTATTATTATTATTATTATTATTATTATTATTATTATTATTATTATTATCATTATTATTATTACTACTATTGTCATCATTATTATTATTATTATTACTTTTATTAATACTTCGATTCTGCTCCACAGGATGCCCTCCAGGAAAACCTGAACAAGCTGCGTCGACTGGCCGCCGAGCGGACCCGCAACCTGGAGCGTTCCAAGAGCCTGCACGCCTACATGCGGGAGAGCGAGGAGTTTGAGGAGTGGATCAACGAGCAGATGCAGACGGCGTCGTCCGAGGAGTACGGCCACGACTACGAACACCTACAGGTTCTGAAGAGCAAGTTCGAGGAGTTCAAGCGCAAGGTGGAGGCGGGGACGGAGCGGTTCAGTCGGTGCGAGAGGCTGGCCAAGTGGCTGCTGGACGACAAGGGACCGCACACCACGCAGGTGCAGCAGAGACAGGAACACCTGCGGGACGCCTGGAACACACTGCTGGAGCAGATCGAGTCCCGCGACGCCAAGATGCAGGGAGCCGAGGACATACACAGGTTCAACAGGGACGTGGAGGAGGCCTTGTCCAGAATACAGGTACCAGATGCCGGCTACGATCTTCTGTCATTTTGCTTAGAATATCTACGATCTTCTGTCATTTTGCTTAGAATATCTTTGATTTTCCTTAATATTGCTTAGAATATCTTTGATCTTCCTTAATTCTATTTATTATATCTATGACCTTCCGTAATTTTTTATGATGATTATCAGACTTGGTAATCTAGCAATTAAATAAATGTTTTCCTAAAAGCTCTAGCAATTAAATAAACGTTTTCCTAAAAGCTCTCCAAATTGCTATTGATAAGTTTCTCAATCAGTTTTCCATAGAGTATATATTCACAGTATTAGTAGGAAATTTGAGGAAAATTGTATTTAAATTTCTTGCCAATTTGCAGGAGAAAATGTCAAGCATTCCCGATGACCTGGGACGTGACTACAACACAACTATGAGGTATCTGAAGAAACATGAAGGCTTTGAGAATGAACTCATTGCTTTGGAGGCACAGGTAAGTTATAAGTAATATAATAGGTATCTTAGTAAAAGTTAAAATGCATACATAAATCTTATTTCAACATTCAGTCCTATGGAAACTAGTTTCTTCTGCCATAAACTGACAAACTGTGACATTAGTGAAAGAATCTTGAAATCAACTCTAAACCCCAATTAAAAAAGTTTTTAATCAACATTCTCAGTGTATTCACCGTGCCTCTTCTACCCACAGCTGCAGATCCTGATTGACGACTCGGGTCGGCTCCAGGAGGCGTACCCCGGGGAGAACGCGGAGCAGATTGAGGAGCTACAGGCCACGGTGGTGGACCTCTGGGGACAGCTGCAGGAGAAGGCCGAGATACGCAAAGGACAGCTGCTGGCCGCCGCAGACCTACACAAGTTTAATGCTTCGGTATGTAGCTAGCATACCATCATACCATTTGATGGCGGAGAAATTGAAATTAATATCTTGGCATTCAGCTTATTGTTCAAGTTGTTTGTGTATGAACAAATAATTTATGGGTCACGATAAGCAATCAGATCGTTAGATTCACTGTAGATGTATTTATTCTTCCTGATATGTTGATTGGCAAAATCTGGCTTGGGTATGAAGGTGTTGTGTTAGAATTCTCTGAGGGTCTTACAATAGAACACTGACCAATGATAACTCTCTTTTGACTGACCAAACAATTACTCTGTTAACCTACCTAGGATAAATCTTCATTGACTGACCAATGACAACTCTCTATTGACCGACCAATGACAAGTCTCCATTGGCCATCCAATAACATCTCGTCAATGACAAATCTCTGTTGGTAACAAATGATAACTCTCTAATGACAACTTTCTATCGACTGAACAAGGACAACTCTGTTGCTTGACCAATGACCAATGATACTGACCAATGACAACTCTGTTGACCGACCAATGACAACTCTCCATTGGCTGTCTCCAGGTGCGAGACCTACTGGGCTGGGCCAAGGAGACGGAGCGTGAGATGGTGGCGGAGAAGACAGTGAGAGACGTGCAGACAGCCGACCTTCTCCGCGCCCGACACGACGAGATCCGTGCCGAGATAGACGCCAGAAGCGGAATGTTCGACGCTGTCATCAGCACCGGCAAGTCTATGGTGGAGAGTGGACATTACGCCAGTGACGAGGTAAAACTTGGACTTTAATTACTGATTATTTTAATTACGGAAGTTACTCTTCCAAGAAACTGTTAAATTGATCTATATTTTACATCTAAATGAATCACTAATCATCTTTTTTTAAATTGGACATGATGATTGCTTGTTGTTGCTGACTTAACTTTCTCATACTATCGCAGATCTCCGACAAGGTCCAGGAGGTTGAGCGGATGCGGAAGAGTTTGGTGTCGACGTGGAACGACAGGAAGGAGTACTACGACCAGCTGTACGACGTGCAGATCTTCCTCCGAGACGCCGAGCAGCTCAACACTCTCAGCTCATCACAGGAGGTGGGTACTGGAGGGTGGCAGTTTATTGGATTGTAAACTTGAAGATCCGAGTTCAAATCCCATTGAGGGATATTCTTTTTTCTTTTCTTTTCTTTTCTTTTCTTTTATTTTCTTTTCTTTTCTTTTCTTTCTGTTCTTTTCTTATCTTTCTGCAGTTGAGAAGAGTGGAGAAGATTTCATTTGATTTTTAAATATTTTATTTGTAAGAAAAGAATAAGAAAAAAAGTTGTCAAATCCACTCCTCAATGTCACACCTCATGTCCTCAATGTGAAATGTCTTCAATGTCACATGTCCTCAGTCACCTGTCTCATGTCCTCAATGTCATCATGTGCTCACTGTCACATGTCCTCAGTCACCTGTCTCATGTCCTCAGTCACTTGTCTCATGTCCTCAATGTCCTCATGTCCTCACTGTCACATGTCCTCAGTTACATGTCTCATGTCCTCAGTCACCTGTCTCATGTCCTCAGTCACCTGTCTCATGTCCTCAATGTCCTCATGTCCTCACTGTCACATGTCCTCACTGTCACATGTCCTCACTGTCACATGTCCTCACTGTCACATGTCCTCAATGTCCTCATGTCCTCACTGTCACATGTCCTCCACAGGTGTACCTGGCGAGTCCTGACAGCGCGGACACAGTGGAGCAGGTGGAGGGCCTGCAGAAGAAACACGAGGCGTTCGAGAAGGTGCTGGAGGTGCAGGAGGAGAAGCTGGCCGCAGTGACGGCGCACGGACAGCACCTCGTGGAACAGAGCCACTTCGAGGCGCAGACTGTGCAGAAGACCATGGCCGCAGTCACTCAGAGGTATGACCCTTGTCCCCAAATCACGATTCATGCAGTGACGTTGCTCCATAATCATGATTACGATACTTTCTTTGATATCACAGCTCAATGTTTGTTTTTACACCGAGGTTACAAAGCTTTTATTGAGTGGGATGATGAACTAGCATCAGAAGATCCTGTACATTAATGTATCAGTTTATTGCCATGTCAGTCTGTCCATCAGGCGATGCCCTCCACATCAGTCTACTGCCCCTATCAGTTCATCAGTTCATCAGTTCTCCATGTTTTCAGACGAGGTCACATCAAGGAACTGAGTTCTGGGAGGAAAGGACGAATCTCTGACAACATGCTGTACACCAACTTCAACAGAGATGTTGTGGAGGTAGGTCTGGTCTGTCTGGTCTCAACAGACTATAAGAGACCATATGGGGGTCTGGTAGTGAGCACCAAGAAATACAGCTACAATAATGCTATGGTGCATACAAGAGCTTTATTAAAGGGCACAATGGCCAGATTGTTTTCTGTATTATTAGATAGGTCTTCTTTTCTGGCCTGTAGCTCTACACAGTGTTGTAAATTGACAAACTTGATATGAGGGAAATCATCTTATCCGAGTCCCGCTCTTGCTCTGGGTTTTCCTCCCGTATAAAGCATTCTCTCTGCTCACAGGCGGAGTGCTGGATCGGGGACAAGCTCAAGGTGGCCTACGAGGACGACTTCCAGGATGTCAATGACCTCCACGACAAGATGAAGAAGCTACAGAAACACCAGGCCTTCGAAGCCGAGATAGTCGCCAACACGGACAGGATCAACAAAATCAAAGAGGTTGGTGTTTCGTTAACGATTACCACTTTAGATTTTCATAGTTAACTTATTACTATTGGAGCTGTTAGTCTCTGAGTTAGTGACAAATATGATAGGCTAATTTGATGATAGGTGCAGGTGGTATAGATAATATATAACAAGGACCATGTCATTGTTTCAATTACCATTTGACCGCTGTGCTGTTCTGTCATCCAGCAAGGTGACCTCCTCCTGAGGAAGAAGCACCAGAAGTCCGACGAGGTCCGGCAGCACATGAACACACTGACCTCCAAGTGGAACGAGTTGCTTCAGGCTTCCGCCAACCGAGGGCGCGGCCTGGGGGAGGCGCGGGACATCCTGGAGTTTGACGAGCAGGTGGAGAAGGTGGAGATGTGGATCAGAGAGAAGGTGGGTGCTTTGTGCAGTTTGTGGGTGGGTGGGGTATGTAGTGTAAGGTGGGTGGTATGAGCAGGTGGAGATATGGATCAGGGAGAAGGTGGATGCTTTGTGCAGTTTGTAGGTGGGTGTGGTATGTAGTGTACGTTTTCTGTAAATATTTGTTATTTGTATCATTATTCGGGCCAGTAAGTTTCCAGGGGTAATTTCGAACACTACTGGTAAATAAGAACGTGTCTGAATAAAAAAATAAAAACCCCACCCCTTCAATAGAATCAAACATTATGTACACCACAAACAAGACACATAGTACCATAACTGAAATGGGTGTCGATGACTGCTGAAGGTACAGCTTTCTTCTACAGGAAACTCTAGTGAGTGCTGGTGACACCGGCCGTGACTATGAACACTGCCTGGAGCTACAGAAGAAGGCCAACAACCAGGAATCAGCAGTAAGTGCCTGTCTACCATTAGCAGCCATTACTACCGGTATACTATACTATACAGTGCTCTCTACATCAATAGAAAACTTTGAAATCAATGTGTAACCAAATGTTCTTGTGGTCATGTATTTCATCAAACATGATGCAATAAAGTCAACAACCAAAAAATGGCTGTAATTAGGCCGGTGGCTGATATTATGAATTTATACTCTTATTAGGGTTTTTCAAAAATCCAGTTGTAAACAATATTCTGATGATGCGCGGCTGTTGTTGCAGGGTATCACTGTGGATGACCGGCGTATCAAGGCCATCAACGACCTGGCTGACAGACTGGTGTCACAGGGTCGGACCGACACTAAGCTAGTCAAACAGAAGAGGGAGAGTATGAACAAGAAGTAAGTCTGAATATAGAGGATACTGCCGTTGTCTGTATGCCTTCCTCTGTTTGTCTGTCGGTCTCTCCCTCTCTCTCTCTCTCTCTCTCTCTGTCTGTCTCTGTCTCTCTGTCTCTCTGTCTCTCTGTCTCTCTCTCTCTCTCTCTCTCTCTCTCTCTCTCTGTCTCTCTCTCTCTCTCTCTCTCTCTCTCTCTCTCTCTCTCT
>JAVCKZ010084745.1:0-12308 GCA_034780755.1 Lepetodrilus elevatus
ATTGTTCTTTCAGAATATGTAATAACCCCGATAGTGACCATTTTCCCCTATGCAAGTATGATCTTGCCCCTTTAAGTTGTGAAAGAGTATTTTGTCCGGAGGGATGAGACCCGTGACATCATTGTGAAACACGTATTACGAGACATAACTTTTAGGAAGTACTTTAACCGTTATTTGATGTGTTGTGTGATGGATATGCCTATCTGTTTTAACTGATGCCAACTACATGGTACACCCATGGTACTGGTCTGTCTTTGAACTGGAAAGAGGTGCTGAATGTAAGTATGTAATGTAAACTTGCAGAGAGATCATCGATACCATGGTCCAGTGCTACAGTCAGAAGATCTTCCTGGGAGTCAAGCCAGTATTTGACGGCCGCAAGAACCTTTACAGCAGAGACCCACTACCTATCGGCCGTGACAAGGTATGTGGCATGTACTCGCCATCAATGCATATTTTATTACACCCATATACACCTCGTAGTAAGAATGAACAGTTACCGAAGACTTGTATGTATGATCCTGGTTTCTGTGCAGGTTGAACTGGAAGTGACATTACCAGGCGAGGGTCGTGACCGGGTGTTCAAGGTGGCCATCCGCTGGGTGGCCCAAGTCAGTCTGTACTTACTGGAGGAGGCCTTGGAGGGACGCACTCAGCAGATACCCATGGACGCCATACAAGCTCTCGACGTCGTCATGAGGCACCTCCCTAGCATGAAGTAAGTGCTGACATATGTCTAGTAATAGTATGAAGTAGGTGTTAGTATGAAGTAGGTGGTGACATCTGTCTAGTATGAAGTAAGTGCTGACATATGTCTAGTAATAGTAGTATGAAGTAGGTGGTGACATCTGTCTAGTATGAAGTAAGTGATGACACCTGCCTAATGTGAAGTATATTGTGGAACCATAGCATGACACCTCGATGGAATAAAGTAAATTGTAGTCGAGATGCACCTCCCTAACCGGAAGTAAGTTTTGACATCTCTGAGGACACATCCCTAGCATGCAATAAGTTGTAGTCATGTCACAGTTGTCGTGAAGCAAGGTGTAGAGAAGTAACACATCCCTATAGTTCAGTGTTGGTATTGGGTCACTAGTCTACATTGTTCAGTGTCAATATGTTTGGATTGCAGGTACACCCCAGTAGGGCGGTCCTTCTTCTCGCCACCCGAGGGGTACGAGCACCCACTGGGTGGTGGGCGGGAGGTGTGGTTCGGTTTCCACCAGAGTGTCCGGCCATCACACTGGAAAATGATGCTCAATATTGATGGTAAGTACAGCAGGCTTTTGTTATTGGTGAAATAATCTAGAAAGCAACTCTAAACCCCAATTCAAACAAGAAAAGTAAGAACAAATATACCGCTTTGTGAAATGGTCGATGTCCGGTTGTTGGTGAGGAGTTGTCTGCATATGAGTGGTTTGTAAGATATGGACAAATAAGTTATGTCAGCATATATTCTTGAGGTTTTTGTTAAATGGTGTCAAAATTGAATTGTTTCAAGGAATAGAAATGTGTGCAAGTTTTGTATTGATATTTATTTATCTCTATTTCAGTATCTGCTACTGCTTTCTATAAAGCGCAGCCAGTCATTGAGTTCATGTGTGAAGTGCTTGACATCTCGGACATCGGTGAACAAAAACGACCGTTGACCGACTCGCAACGTGTCAAATTCACCAAAGAAATCAAAGGTAATTTCAACGGTAGGCCCTATTTGTGCTGTGTGCGTTTACGGTGGCCCATGTTATCATCAGGGTGCCCGCTAGCTTTCTGAGTTGAGGGGTTTTCTAGCTTGAAATGCAAATTTGTTGTTATTTAATAGAAATTCTCAAATTGAGTGTGTGGTTTTTTCGATTTGTTGTGCATAATATATTTTGTAATTTGTGCGTAAATACCCCGCCAGGGGTTACATGGGCATGCTGATCATACTTTTTATGGGATTATTTTATTACATTTATTAAATATTTATATTATTTCTAAGATAAATTTTAATAACATTTTGTAAATGTATTATTATTTAAATGATGATGTGGATTTTCCCACTAAGTAATCAATAAATATTTTCTAAAATTATATACATGAAATCTAAATGACTATGTTTATTCCAAATTTTGAAATGCTGTTTCCTAAACGAGAAAACAATTGTCGCAACACAATGTTGTTGGAAGCAACTAGCTGAATGTTGCTGTTGTTTTGACCCAGGCTTGAAGGTTGAGATCACTCACTGTGGGACTATGAGGAGAAAGTATAGAGTATGTAATGTCACTCGCCGGCCAGCACAAACACAATCGTAAGTCCGCGTGTCTTCAGAAGCATGCCGCCTTTCACTGCCATAGATTTATCCAGTTTTCACGACCGCTACTTACCGCTCGAGTTGTAAAATGTTTTTGAAATGTAGATAGACAAAATGTGTGAAGAGGTGTTGTTTTCAGCTGCTGACCTGTCGATGACCTCCGTATTTCAGATTTCCACTGCAGCTCGACTCTGGACAGACCATTGAGTGCACTGTTGCCAGATACTTCATGGAGAGATACAAAATGAGATTGCAGTAAGTGGAATGTCTTAATTTCCAGGAAATAATATATACAGTGCTCCCTCGATACACGGATGTTGGGCTCCATGACATGTCACCCGCGTTATAATACCCGCGTTATATCAATGCTTTTATTTCAGATACCCACATCTACCATGTTTACAAGTAGGCCAGGAACAAAAACACACCTACCTCCCGCTAGAAGTAAGTAATAACAGGATTGTGTATTAATATTAATTTTTGAGGCGAGCCGTTGCGACTTACACCAACTAATGTGTTTTCTTGTATAGAAAAGTAGACATGTGTTATTGTAAAATGATACAAAAATGATACAAAATTCCTGCTTTTGCCAATGACATTTCATTTTACTTGCACAAAGTGCATTCAAGTAGCAATACACAGAATGTGTATGCTATTCAATCATCTATATGTATGTAAAATAATACCATTCAATGTATGGTGAGTGCCATGATATGCCTGGGCCCGTTCCACAGAACAATCGTAGAGCTACAAGTCGTAACTACAGTATGTTAGCATGGAGTTGTTAAGTTAAAACTCTCGTAGCGCTACTAGGTGATCTTATTTCCAGGCCCTATATCACTATCGTGTCTGCTGATTTCAGGTATGCAACATAGTTGGCGGCCAGAGGTGCATCAAGAAACTGACAGATCTGCAGACTTCCACCATGATCAAGGTTTCTCAAATAAGTTCTTGTTCATGTACAGCATACACATGAGGCAATCGGCACAGTTGTTGTAGCGTTGCACCCTCCTAACCCACTAGCATACATCGTTGTCTCTAACATTTACAGTGGTTTCTAATAAGGCTAACTAAAGATTGTTATATGTTGCATGGCTAGGTTTAATAGTGAATATGCCATTGTCATGTAAATTAATTTCCATTTTAATGTGTTCCACTAAACATTCTTTCCAAATCCAGATCATATCTTTAGTAATTCATTGTGAAAGTTTACACCATGTCTCAGTTGGCATGCTGTATTTAACAAAAACTTACTTGAAAGTCTCAAGCATGGAGTACTCTTTCCCCCCGTAACCCCTCTTCTAGGATGAGTATCAATTTGGGTTGACTTAGATTGTGTGGCCTATGTTTGGGCTTTTGTGTGTTGCTTCCTGTTAAGTGTGTATCTGCCTCATGCGTGTGTTGTCATTACAGAAATGAGAAAATGTTTATTTCAAATATTCGTCAAGAATACTGTAATATATAGAAGTGAATATTGCCTCTTTTTCCATTTAGATAACTTTTCTCATTTCTGTATATGGATATTTATTGTAATTTTTGCTTAGCGTTATAGATCAAATATTTGTAGGATCTTTCATGTTACACTTAAATGGGAAAACCTATTGCGTAATTATTTGCAAATTTGTTTTAATTTATATTTTAGCTTGCTAGATATTAAAATAAAATGGATACTTTAAAAAAAAAAGAGTTTATATGAATGCAGCTTGCCCACAAATGTGCTAATGGGTTGGGTTTTTTAAATAGAAATCATAGTTAAATTTATTGTATAAATGTTGTTCTGTAATCGCATATGGGTGAAATATTCCTGCTGCGAGGTAAAACACAAATTCAATCAATCAATCTAGTTGTGTATATCTCATCATGTCCTCCCCCAGGCTAAGCTAGCTACAGTATTGCTAACTAGTTGTTTGTTTGCAGGCCACAGCTAGATCTGCCCCGGACAGGGAGAAGGAAATCAACAGCCTTGTAAGTATTTCAGTCCCACTGGACCAGGGCCATTGCTGGAACAACGGAATGGAGTTTTCTTGTTACTCTCATTGCTCATTTGAAATTAATATCACATGTAAAGATACATATCATATTTTAAAAGAACAGTTATGGTCTGCAAATTTTCTAGAGACATTCATGGTTTCATGAGTAACTTTGTCATTTAAGTTCAGTTGAACATTCAACACCCAAACTGAAATCAATATGTTGTCTACATTTCGTTATGATGTATGTGCTAATTCTTGCCTTTTATCTTGGTAAGAATGAGTGAGGGTTTTTTCTGCAAAATCATTTGTGATCATGAGCATAAGCTGTCGTCGCCTATGTGTGAGATATTCCCGCCGCGACGTTAAACATTAATTCAATCAATCAAAAACTGTATATGGAAATTAATTAATTGTTCAAATTGGTTGCAATGGACCCAATTCTGTTTGCATTACCAACTGATTCTGCAGAGAAACTGTGTGCTTGACTGGTGTTTGAAAATTGACACTATGACAAAAATTGGAAAGCACAATATCACATTGTATAATTTGTAATGTATAATATAATGTACACAGTATTACATTTTTCAAAATATCTTCATCGAATCTTAACTGATCGAAAGTTAGAAATTTGGAGTTAATATGTCTATACTGTGTACATTGTGTGTTTGCTAAAGATGTCATAGTTTGAAAGTCGGTATGTCTGACCATGTTCCCACCAGGTGTATAAAGCGGACTTCAACAATGATCCCTATCTCCAAACCTTTGGGGTCACAGTCCAATATGAAATGACTGATGTGAAAGGTCGCATCCTCTCGCCACCTAAGTTACAGTATGGCGGACGGGTAGGCCAAAACTTTTCCTTACATGCCAAAATATTTGTTCAACCATCAAAGACGTTCCAAAATTGAATACTCGATTTCAAATTCTCTCATTTGCATTGGCAATGGGTTTTTTTTATAATTCCAAGAAAAGGGGACCATTTGCACATTTTACGTTGTATTCACTCCCAGTTTTGCAATTTGTGCAAACTGTCAACCTATTCTTGGCTATTCCACGACTCCAGTACTTGATATTGCAGCGTCTTTGTTGTGTGATCAGGCAGGGCATGTGTTGTCTAATGCCTCCCATTACTTCACCCAAATTGTTACCCCATCTAATTGCTCAGGTTCGGAAAGCTAATTTCATGGCTGACACCTACCTTCAAACATTCGGAATCAACATTAATCCCACCATGGTCGATGTGCAAGGCAGAGTACTCAATCCACCGAAATTACAATATGGAGGCAGGGTAAGATGGAGCCAGCAACCAGCTGATCATCAAACTACGAGATAATTTGCTATTCTCCCAGCTTGCATGCCTTGAGAGAAGACATGTTTGAAGAAGTATTCCATATACGTAAACCACCGCTTGCACGTTCTAGTAGGGTTATTTGACCGTTCAGACTACGCCCATCAATTCGCAGTTGTTCAGATTAAATGGAGGCAATAAGAAAGACAATATATGCTTGATTTTGTTTTGCCTTGTATGCGTTTTTTGGTAGACGATGATATGCATGTTTATGTTTTCCGTGACGGGTCGTAGACTCTGTCATGGTTGTTTGGTAGCAGTCACCGACATCCATCTGTGAATGTGTAGCTTTGGCTTCTAGTACTGTCCCAACTTTAACTGACCTAATCACAGATCACAGTGTTTGTCCATCTCACTTTGGATAGTTTTTCCACACAAAAAAAAATAGTTCTTGAAGTTTTAAATATCATTTTATAATTTTCAACAAAGTCAAAAATATTGTTAGTACACCCAAGACAGATGGTATTGGAAGTACTCTGGACCCTGTTGCTCAGAACTATTGTAGCTACAACTATTGTAACATCAACACTTTCTATTGTGGCGGGAGCCCAGTTACAACTATTGTAGAGCTACAACTGTTCTGAGCAAGATTAGAAAGAAATGTTAAATTTATTAGTAGTATTAGTATATTTAGTAGTAGTATTGTTGGGATGTTTGGTTATTTTGTATTACTAAAATATATAATTCAATTGTTTCCAAATTAATACGTGGCTATTTTCACCAAAAGAAATATGCTCTAGCACATACTCATTTCTATCATATCATGCAAGTTTATTTCAAGTTTTCTATACTTGTGTCCCCTGCTGTAATCCAGTTCTTCTTCATCTCGGACTTGCATCACAAATATTGGTTACAGGATCCAATCTGGTCCTGGAACCCTGAGGTCCATCAACATTCTTTTTGTTAATATACATGAATTTCGGAAAGCTACACGAAAGCCTGCGCATTTTATATCCTTTTCTTTTTATATCCTTTTCCTTTTATATTGTCGCAAATGGGTGAAATATTCCTGCAGCGACATTAAAACTCCATATATCACTCAATCACTCATTACATCCTTGTATATAACATTTTGTGAATTAGAATAGCATCTGCATAGAATTGGCAAACATATTTTGTTAACAGCATACCTCGTATTACTCGAATGAAGATCCTTAATTAACCAGGTTTCAACTAAATAAAGAGTTGCTGTTAATATAATATTTGGCAACAGATATCTTTCCACTGTTTTTTTCTTGGGGTAAGTACCTAGAAACAAGTCATAATTTTCAGGGTCAACAGAATCTTTAAAAAAATAATAACTTTCACTTCCAAAGTTTAGAATCTTGTATATAAGCAACATATTTTGTCATAATAACTTCTAGGATTGGAGCAAAGATTCAGCTCATGCCAAAGCATTTTGACGTAATTAAAGTTCTTAATGTTAATTCCAACTTGACCACACTGGATCATGTGGTAATTATTGAAAGCAGGGGACTACATATACTATTGTTATTCTCAATTAAAACATTCAATGCATGTACAATTATGCATGGTACTTTCATCTTTAAAAATATACATTTTTCATCAATGTATTGATATTAGTGTTTCTATTTTAATTTTTTAAATATATTTTTGTTTCATGATGTTTGAACATGAACCTTTTTAGGATGTTTATGTTGTTATTATTGAAGTTATCCTTTTAATTTTTAATCCATTGATATTTATTATGAAGTTTGAACATTTGCCTAGTTTAGCCTATTGTTTGTGACATTGTGTAACTAGTATATTTATTTGCAATGTTCCGACTACTGTTTCAGACCAAGGCCCAGGCAGTGCCTAACCAGGGCGTGTGGGACATGAGAGGCAAGCAGTTCTATAGCGGCATCGAGATCAGAGTATGGGCTATTGCCTGCTTTGCACCCCAGAGGACTGTGAGAGAAGACGCTCTCAGGTATGTGACTCAGTTCATGTTTATACATCCTCTTCCAATAGGTCAGTCATCGCAAATGGGTGAAAGATTCCCGCTGTGACGTAAAACAATAACTCACTCTTTCCAAGAAGTTGTCTCCCTTAAAATTATCTCGCGTTCAGTAAGGCTTTGCCTGTTGGCAAGATGGATTGCAATAGGGTAAAATTTAATAAAGTTCCCAGGGAAATAATTTGATGATTACTTGCGAGATCATACACCGAGATTACAAAACATTTTGAGTACGATTTCATGCTCAAGCTCTGATTTTATATGGGGATTTGTGAACCAACCTTCGAAGTGAGCATCAAATCGTGCTCCAAAATATTTCGTAATCTTGAGATACAGGTGGTTGATAAATTGTTTGAATTGTGAACGAGATCGGTGAGTAATGTCTGCATTGCCGTTGCAGAAACTTCACGTCGCAGCTGCAGCGCATCTCCAACGATGCAGGCATGCCTATCATGGGTCAGCCGTGTTTCTGCAAGTACGCCACAGGACCAGACCAGGTGGAGCCCATGTTCCGATATCTCAAAAACACGTACCAGGGACTGCAGCTCATCGTGGTGGTACTGCCAGGGAAAACTCCCGTCTACGGTTAGTTGAGGCGAATTGTTCATTATTTTTTTGTTTTATGCTCAATTAATAATAATGTACATAATTTTATATAGCGCCCAATATTAGTTTTGTTAAAAAATTACTCAAATACTCTTTAATATATCTAAAGGCAAATTAGCAAGTACAGTCGTCAATGTTGTCAACTTGTCAAAAGAGAATATATCCTAGTTTGTGTTCATTTGGTATAACCTACAATTACATGTAACTGACGGTATTGACCGTAAATTTATCTTCGTAATTTATTTATTTGTTTGTGTATTTGCAGCGGAGGTGAAGAGAGTGGGAGATATATTGTTTGGGCTGGCGACTCAATGTGTGCAGGCAAAGAATGTCAACAAGACATCCCCTCAGACCCTCTCCAATCTATGTCTCAAGATCAATGTCAAACTTGGGGGCATCAACAGTATACTCCTTCCCAGTATTCGGTCAGTACCAATATCTTGTGCATGATTTATTATGATATATGGGCGGTAATTCTGCTGCAACGTAAAGCATTAATTCAATCGATCAAATCAATTAAAATTCATAATGGCTTTTGCCAATTCGCATCTCGCATTGTGTAAAACTATTATATTATAATGTTTGATTAAAATCTAATCAGATAACTTAAATGTAAATTTCATCCTGTTCATACTATTTACTTTTCATCATGTTAGCATGATTTGCTCTTGAATTTGTAATTGATGTAATTATCTATTTATTTTCAGAATGTGAATATATCTCTTTTGTATGAGATATTATAAAAACTAATACAGTCCTGAACATTCCTTGCTCAAATTAACCATGCCAGAATTCATTGCTTTGTGAATGCAGAACTTCTAAGCTCCGTCATCCTAGCATGTACTGAATATCCTACCGATTCAAACACACTTTTTCTTTCGCCATCATGATGTTCAATATCATCAAACCTTTATGAACTTGAAACCTACTTTCTCGTTCCTGCCGAAATTGGTTGAAGGTGTGTTGTGTTGCAGACCGAAAGTATTTCTCCAGCCGGTTATTTTTGTTGGTGCCAGTGTGACCCACCCCCCAGCAGGCGACCGACTACGCCCATCCATTGCTGCAGTAAGTCGACCGACTTGTCTGCCTGGTGTCTGGCATCGACTCGCATCAACGTTCGACTCATGAGAGACTGGCACTAAATTATCACATTTACAGCCATCATTCACAACCGTTACGACTAGCTACTCGGAATTCCTTTAGGCATATTTATTTGGCAATGAATTTGAGACAAGGAACATTATCAGGACATGTATTTAGTTTGATTTCGGCATAACAAATCTTTGAAAATGTTTGTTTTTTATACTGTGCCTATGTCTTTTCATGCAGGACTTTTGATGCGAGGCCGGTGCCTTATGACGTTTAGTAGCTTGCAATTGTAAACTTATTTGTTTCAGTCCAAGCGTGTTTCGTGAGCCAATCATATTTTTGGGTGCTGATGTAACACATCCACCTGCTGGAGATTGTTCCAAACCCTCCATCGCTGCAGTAAGTCCCAGTGTAGAGTAGTCCCCCTCTTGTCCTAATACTGTGTCCAATGTGCGCACACTAACTACTGCAAACTAACGATGAGGAGAGTTGGACTCGGCGTCTCCAGTAGAGATTATATGTCCACTAATTCAGAGCAGTGGTACCATTTTCAACTATCAGTATTGCGTAATTCTTGTCAGACCCATACCTGGGTAAAAGATTCTCACAACAACGTTTAACAACAACTAACTCCCCTAACCCTAAGCAACACTGATATCCCGTTGGATAGAAGAAAAGAACACCTCAGCAATCTCACGTTCTAATATTTATGGATTTTCTGTCAACTTTATATCTCCAATAAACTCTTTGATAATATACCTGTATGCTGATATGTTGTTCTAAAGTAAGGTTATTCCTTCATTTTCACACAATTCAATATAATCAGCTGGTATTGCTTGACATAACTTCATCTACAGTTCCTAATATATAACTAACTATGTGGGGTATTAGTGCATGTAATGGTCTAACATTGATTGTATGTCAGCTATATACAGACTAGTGACAGTTACAAGTGCACTAGTAAGACCTTTTACACGAGTCGAGCCTAGTAGGGATTGGAACCAGTTAAAAATGTTTACTGTCCCACCTCTCCCAGAAAGCCAGGATTCGTGTGGGAGCAATGGTATCTTGCTATCCTGTGATTAAACGCATTGAACTACAATTAGACATGCAAGTCAAAAATACAAAATGCTTGTCGAGGTTCAAATTTCTGCTGCAACGAGATATGCACTTATCGCTGCACAGAATCTTTAGCTATTTCCAGCCTATACACGTATGTGTACGTGTGTGTTACAGGTGGTTGGGAGTCAGGACGCCCATCCCAGCCGGTATTCAGCAGCTGTGCGCGTGCAGCAGCATCGCCAGGAGATCATCCAGGAGCTGCCCACCATGGTGAAGGACCTGCTCATCCAGTTCTACAGGTCCACTCGCTTCAAGCCCACGCGCATAGTCTTCTACAGAGACGGCGTCAGTGAGGGACAGTTCCAACAGGCAAGAAACTTGGACAGTTGGTCATGATGCGCTAAGCAAGACCAATAGTATTAAATGCACTTTTGAGTCGTAATTTTATTTTGATGGTAATTTTTTCACTCCAAGTTCTCAATCCAAAGGAGAAGTCCGGGCAGGGATATTACTGGTGGTTGTGGTAGAACATTGTATTTGATTCATGAGTGAGCAACAACTGGTGAAGATACGGCCTATAAGAGAAAAACTTGCATTTCATATAATGATTGTAGGAATTTTAAATCGGATCATCAATCCTAAATTGGGCGACAAATTCTCAGTGACATTAAAACTCCATATTCACTCCCTCAGACCTAATTTCCTTGAGGGCGAGATGATTATTTTCATACTGAAATTATTGTCGCAACTCGTACTGACATGAAGTTGTTTTGTGGCAATGTCTTATTCCCATACTAACTACGACGTCTCGCTTGTATCAGGTGCTGAGCCATGAGCTGCGAGCTGTACGAGAGGCGTGTATGAAGCTGGAGGTGGGCTACCAGCCAGGCATTACCTTCATCGTGGTCCAGAAGCGTCATCACACTCGACTCTTCTGTGCCGACCGCAAAGACCAGACCGGACGCAGTGGCAACATACCTGCTGGGACCACCGTGGACGTGGGCATCACTCATCCCACGGAGTTCGACTTTTATCTCTGCAGTCATGCTGGTATACAGGTACGTGGCACGATTATTAACTGCGATTGTTCTAAAGCTGTGTTTATGGAGCTATTCCTTTCACACCCTCTCAAGTGGGTGAACGATTCCCGCAGCAACTCCATGATCGCTCAACTCTCGGATGAAATCTATCTATCCCTTAATCTCAGATGAACTCTATCCATTACTGTACAGGTGAAATATTACTGCAGCAATGTAAAGCACTAATTCATTCATTCTGATAACGAAGTTTTCTCAACATTACCATATTTAATATTGAAAACATGTCGGTGGCCTCACACTAAGATGAAAGTTTTACTATTTATTTATATACATGACAGTGTGCCTCGAGTATTTTCTTACATATTATCTGAATTTGTTTCAGGGTACAAGCCGACCCTCTCACTACCACGTGTTGTGGGACGACAACCACTTCACTGCAGACGAACTGCAAATACTGACGTACCAGCTGTGTCACACCTACGTGCGGTGTACTCGCAGCGTGTCCATTCCGGCGCCCGCATACTATGCACATCTTGTTGCCTTCCGCGCCCGGTACCACCTTGTGGAGAAGGAGCATGACAGGTAAGCCAGAACACTCTCCGTTGCATTCAATCGTCGCAAATGGGTGAAAAATACCTGCAGCGCATTAAACTCCATAATCACTCACTCATCCATTTACAAAGTAAAGTATCTGGCTTTAATTGTAATGTTTCCCGTTCATTCGTTATGTCGTCAAAATACAGCCACCTCCAGATATTTATTTATTCAAAGTCAAAGGCCACAGGATTACAATATATGTAATAAAGTAAATCCAGGGGTACATTCAAGCTAGAATACATGAATACAATACTTTTCCCTACATTTATTGCTCGTTGAACGGCTTTGTGCGTATTGCTTTTCCTACACAGCGCACGGCCTCCAGACCCGTAGTGAAAAGTAT
>JAVCKZ010084756.1:0-12306 GCA_034780755.1 Lepetodrilus elevatus
ATCAAGCGCAATTAGTCTCAGATCGAAATTCGTTTGTCCATTATCCAGGTCTATCAACAGTGATATTATGCCTTTAAAGGCATAATATCACATCTATTTATGGTTGTTTTGGACTAGATATTAGCTACAACTGCAAAATACATTAACTTGACATACATAAAATCATGTTTTGACTTCCAAAATACTTTCCACCACTGTATGGTAGACAAACATCCACTGCAAACCCCCATAGACAGCTGATAGACAACCTGAATATGGTGGTACATGTATATCGTTATTTGCTTTGTTATATCAATGCAAGGGGACATAACTCAGTGGTACGACTTAAACACATAATACGTAACGTCGAAGATGACATAACTTTAATGGTTGCTCACATTCCTTCTTAGAACAGTGATGCATCAAAGACAAGATAAATAGCGAAACGTTAAGTACATCAGTAAATAGCAACTTTTGGGTGGATAATTAGTGTCACTGATCGAAATTAGTTTTCTTCCATTTTACAGGTCTATCAACTGTGATATCATGAGTAATGTGTTTTTCTTTATGTGTCCATTCCACACAGACCACGAATCGCTACAAATTGTTAAATTTAGGATTTGTGAGTATTTGTGGAATTTTGCACAATGCCTCTATTTAACACGGAACCACGAATCGCTACGAATTGTGAAATTCCTGATGCTAGAACATGGTCACTACAACAGACTAGAAGCTGAGGGTGAAAGATTAAAATTGAATTTGTGACTATTCTCAACAGTTCGTATGTGTATGTTTATACAACAGTTAAGAATACCTAAGAATCTATTACGATTCAGTTACGATGCCCAAGAATGCACTACAAATTTGTTACGAATTAACTACGATGTTTTGGAATCAGTTCGTGGCCAAAACTTTTGCCACGAATTCCCGATCGCTCAAGAATTGCAAGAACTGACTATGAATAAATACGAATCAGTTAAGAACTTCACGAACTGATTATGATTCAACTACGAATCCTAAAATTTGTAGCGATTCGTGGAATAGTAGCATTAGTGTTTCGCTCATTCTACAAACATCATTTGTGAATCAATCATCTCCTTCACATTGGGAATGTATAATGACATAGTGTGCAGTTTTCATCTTTGTTCACTGCACCAGTCATGGCTCATTGGCATTACTGTAAATGTAGTTTTGCAGGTTCTCCCCTCCTCCGTTAAGATTTTGTACATCCAATGAGAGTGAATCATCGTACAGTATCGCTGCAGGAACACGTAAAGAAAAATCATTTTCAAGGGGTCAACTGAAGATTTTATTTCCGCATGACAAATGCATATACCAAATAACTCGTACACCATTCACCGTTTGGGGTATATTTACAATGCAGAATTTCACAGCACTTTTTAACGTTCAATTGGTCAACTTTCTCACCATAGAATACGTTTCAGAAACAATCTTTCTCGCATTTGTCAAAATTCATCCTTTCACACATCTATCTTGCCCAAAATTCAACCTATATGTATAACAAATTTACATTTGATTTTTTCGGGGAGAGACAAATCTCCAGAATAGCAATATTCCCTAAGTACGTATATTACAATAACTAATGTAGCCTTTAACGCTACTACTTCTTTACCCGTCTAGTCGGAGGGGCTACGAGTCTGTGAAATTCTGCCGAGACTGAGACCATCGTGAGTGGCAAAAAGAACATTGTTTTTATCACAGAAAATCAGTCTCTGGATGATCATGATGAGAGTTGTCCTCTGTTTTTCTTATATTTACACACAGACAGAAGCAAAGACATCGCAATTAGCACAGAACTCGAACCAGGCTTTCTATAGTAACCCTCTCCCTACTGGATTAGACACAGGCACTGCTCATTAGAGCATCTCTGGTTGCCTTCAGCAGGTAGAGGGTTAAATGTGTCTTGGCAAATTTAATAAGTGCAATGCACACTTTCGACATAATGACCTTGCACTTTGGATAGTGATATACTTGTTCAATAATAGTATGTATTATACATATATTATAAGTGATCTATAGAAAAGTTTGACAGAATAAATATATACCATTATGATATTCGAATGCCCTGAAGATTATTCCACTCGGAGCAAAGCCATAATATGCATGCAAATAATCTAAACGTGTTTCTTACCAGTTATTTTTCGGAATCTAACAAAATAAATCCTATTTGGCACAGTGGACACATGGTCAAACAGATGGAATGAGATATACTTTCAACAAATAACGATAATTCAGACCACCTCACTGGAAATTTGCTGGGATCAGCCTGGTACAAGCCCTTGGAACATCTTAACATGAATGACACTGTACAATATTTTGATGGATGAAAAACAAACAAAAAACACTTGTGATTTGTGTAAGTTTTGAGCACCTGCTTAGACATCTTTGAGAGCAAAATGAATCCAGCATTTTTTGTTCTCCCTTTTTTCTTTCGGGTGTTGGCAAGTATTACAATTTTAGCAATATTATAAGCTCATGGAAAACAATAACTTGTGACCACACTTTACAGATGGAGAGAAAATGCTGGAATCATAATTAGAATTTAAATGATATGTACAATGACAGGCTATATCAACACATACAACAATGTATCCATATATTCATTTCAAATAGACAAATTGAGACCATGATTACAAGCATGTGGTTGTAAATATCAACCGTATTACACGTTTCTTGTATATAAAACAATTCATTAACAGTGTGGGGAAGGAAGGAAACAAAAACTTCCATGTTGCACACAAGGCAATGTTATAAGTTGTATTCATGCTCTCAATATGAATTGGTAATAAAAATCTCAAATATACACATGTACAGTGTGTTGCCTAAATATAGCGACCTGGACCCTCCTAAGATTGCTGAAATAACATAGACTAGATTTTAGTGGTGCCACCCTCCGCACATTCTTGCTATGTATTGCAGACAGTAGTTTCACCCTCAGGATTTTACATTTCAGTGTTGTAGCAATACACAACACAAACTGATTTGATAGAAATATCTTACCCAAATGCGACATGCAACCAAAATAGATGAGAAATTGCATTTGCTCTCATTTAATCATAAAAACACTAATGGTTTAAAGCTCAATAAAAATTAATTTAATAACAACACTTAATACATCCCAGTGTGAGTGAGTGAATATGGAGTTTAACGTCGCTGCGGGAATCTTTCACCCATTTGCGACGAAATACATCCCAGACTGAAGGGTATACTATGACTAGCAGAGTGGCAGTAACCATATCTCATGGGAACAGATAAATATATAGAAGTCAACCTGTGAGCTGACTATTGAAATATCTCTGTAAAATCGACACACTATTGTAACCAAATTACAATTTCAAAGATGAACATGGCACAATAGCACATGTTCATCGATGTATAATATCTCAACGTCAAATAAATAAGCAGAGTATGTGCTCCTAGCTAAAGTGATGTTGGGAGGATGGGCACCTATGAACAACGCTCATTAAGAGATCCAAGACCGGAGGGTCAAGCTCGCCAACTTGCAACAATATATAACAGTGTAATGTGCGCGCCGAGCCACGAATGTAGGTGTATACACACAAAAAAAGCCCATGGATAACCAAGGAATCAAGGGTAGACTCTTAAAACTCAACACTGACCATTACTGTACATGAATAACCTGACAATATCTTTACCAGTTAACAGTTAACAGCGTTATTAATGTAAAGCCAAAGGTTGAAATGACAAGTTGACATTTTTCCATTTTGATCACTTAGTGGAGACTGCATGTATTTAACCCTTCACTGGTAGATTAGGCAGAGGTACTGCTCTTTAAGGCATCTCCTACTGCCTCCAGCATGGAGAGGGTTAAGGACTCCTAGTATTGTTGGGTGCAGTCATGTTGATACATGCAATGACACTCTCAAATATCAGGGTTAGAAGTTCCTACTCGCCCAGCGGCCCGTGGTGACCTTCTTTTGTTATGGACGAGTATCTTTTTAGGGAAATCGTTCTTCTTATTTGGCTTATTATATTAGCCCGTTGGCTTGTTCAAAGTTGTAAATTTGTGCGCTAACTTCTAACCCTGCAATACTGCCATTGTCATCGAAGCAGCAATCAAAACTTTGAACTCTCTAGTCATAAAAGACACAAAAAGGTAAAATACTGTACTACCATTCTGTCAAAATGCTGCTCAACCTCATATTTAGAATGTAATGTCACAACCTGGCGATTACAGATCTTCAGGCTTGTTTGAGCGCAAGTGGCTATGGGATTTAACGTCGCTGCGAGACTCTTTCACCAATTTGTGACGTCATTTTTTTCAGGATACTGGGTAACTAAACAAAGCAGCAATGTACCGAGTATTGTCCTCGTCTAACTTGACCGAATTCAAACCCAAAGTTAATATTAGCATGAATCCCCCTAACAAAGGCCCACAAACAGCACGGATATTTGTTTTAAGCTCACACTTTGCACTACAATATGTTAGCTGCATGTACAAAACAATTTTTAATATTTTAGTTATACAATATTGTTATTGATGTTTAATTTATTCCAGACTATATTCAGATGGTTTCCAATACATTTCAGTATTACTCTCGATATTCATTTTGCACTACAGGAATAACTCTTGGACTACGGAAGACGCATTACGATTCATTTACGGTATGCACATAAATTATCAGTGAAAAACAAATACAAATCAATCTTGTGTAGAAATCAAGTTCTTATAGGTAAGAAGTGACAGACTATAGAAATATTTTGTCTCGAAGACAAAGATAAATAATTTGCTTTCAATGTACATAATTATTCGTCAGTTTCAAAACGACATTCAGTCATATTTATAAGAGATATTACTTGCACAATTATTAACAAGATTACATATAGGAAAGTTTCAATTTTTCTTCAAAATGCACCTATTATGAATGACATAGAAACTTAATTGAATACATTCTCAATTCTGAAGCCCTCTGAATACTCTCTAATCGCAACGACAGAGTAAATAATGACACGTTTAAGACCAGATTGATGCACATCAGAGTTCTTTACCAAAATTACCCAAAGCACATTCGGTGTATTAGTTATAAATTAATGGAAATACTTTGATAACTATCACACACATATAATTTCAACTTGATGAATCTTAGAGATGATGCTTTCCGTTGATTCTCTCCTGGGCGACCTGACCTCTCTAGTGTGACCTGACCTCTCTAGTGTAACCGTCCATATTATTATGAGAGTGAAGCAAAGGCCAGTTTCTCTCACTTATCTAGTAGCAGTAAATTTGGCATTACATGTCTCAACTCCTTTGGCTAAAAATCACTGTGAATCTTCTTGTGCAGGTTCATCCTTTTACTTTCTAATTTTCCGAACAGCTCTTTTGATCTTTCTCCCGCCTTCTTGAGTGGTACTGCTGCTGTAACAACAAAAATGCACAATAAAGTTAAAAAGATGACCAACATTGTTGCATAAAAAGATACCGAATGGGTGTATTACTATCAAGTTTCTGATTTTTACCAAGGAAATTAAATTTAATAAAAATCTTCTATGGAGAAGATACTGACATATCCTACAGATACGCTATTGAAATATCACATAGAGAAGCTATTGACATATCCAGAGACATACCCCAGAGAAGCTATTGACATGCCCCGTGGAGAAGGTGTTGACATACCCCATAGAGAATCCAGCAGTGTTGGCGTTGAAGCTGAAGGTGCTGTTGGAGTTGAAGCTGGGAGCCGGGGCACCAGGCTGAGGCTGTTGACTTCCCCCAAAGGCAAACCCAGACGTGGCACAGCCCTGAGCCGGAGCGCTGGCAGCATTCTCACTCTGTCCACCAATCAAAAATTAGTTTTGTCAAACCAGGAACGTGGTAACCAATCAATGAGCGGCTTTGTAAAAGCAGGAACATGGCAACAGACTTAGTTCTCTGACTCATCCAAAGTCTCAAGGTGAAGTCTCTTCATTACTTTTATCAGAAACATGATTTTTACAAAGGAAATTAATTTAATAAAATGTCCACGGATTATGGATTTAACCTAATTAACATAAGATAGTCCATGTTACAGAATCCTTTCACCAGTTGGAACTTGATACTCACCCCTTTAGCAGAGAATTGGAAAACACCTCCACTGCTTCCTCCAAAGTTAAAGTTGGGTGCACCTTTAAAATTTAACACAAGAAGAAAGACAATATAAAGATTTGATCAAATTTAATGTAGAATTGCCCAAAAGACAACATATTTTACATGTTACTTTTAGTATTGAGGGTTTAAAAACTCTTTCAACATTATTTCACGAATCGACCAAGGATGATATCTGCATTACAAACAATACATAAAGACAACACATTTTACTAAATATTGATTGGAAAGGTTACGTCAAAACAATAACTATTAATTTTGTCATGATTGCAAACGGAGACCGATAACTTACTATTTTGTTTTTTCGTCATGAACGAGAACCCCGACCCGGCATTCTGATCAGGTGTCGCCCCAAACACAGGAACAGTGGTAGAGCTGTTGTTGGTCCCAAACGTTGAGGCGGTGCTCCCGAACATTCCTGCCCCCTGGGCTCCGGTCTGCGGTGCACTGTTGGCTGTGCTGCCAAACGCTGGCTGGGGAAGTGCGTTGGTGTTGCCGAACGATGCTGTCGCCGTCGTCACAGGCGTCGCTCCAAACCCGAACCCTGTGTTCTGCGGCGGCGCGGTGGTGGTGGTGCCTCCAAACTGGAACACAGCGCTGGTCCCCGAGGACGACGGCTGCTGGGAGGGGAACTGGAAGGCGGGGTTGGTCGCAGGTGCAGGCTGTCCCGCACCGAATGAGAAAGATGGTGTTCCCGCGCTGGTGGAGGTCGATGCCGATGTCGCTCCAAAGCTGAATACATTCGAGGTCTGGGGCTTTTCATTGGCTCCTGCTGACAGAATGAGACCCCAGGTGAGCAAGATAGATTTAAGAAAGTATTAATTTGGTTAAAATATGACAATGTTAAAACAATTAAAAAACTAAGTTCAATTGCTGGAAATATCATGTGAGCAATGGTGCTTGCCTGCAGATATAATACAGTAAATGAGTACGTTGAAGATGAAAATGTAGCAATTAATATAAGCATCAAAGTGAGTTACATTACAGGAATAACCATGATTTCTGATCAGAAACTAAACAACCAACCATAAACATTTCCTACCCTAGAGGTAAATTTCTTTATGCAACATACAATGGAAGATACAATGCAAGTATATTTACAGTAGGAACTACTTTGACATTCCACATGAAGCGCATATTGATTTCACCATATGATTGGCATGTTCACACAAGACTCAGCATAGATGTTTGTCTTCCACAGTATCTGTCATCCCATTACTTATTTATTGCATATGCCGCATCCATATCTAAGTCATTATATTTATCATCAGGATTATAGACCAGGTTTCGCAATTAACACTCGCCCACCCACCCGGGCCATTTCTCCCAATGCTGAAGGTATCATAAGGGCAAGTAGGAATTGTCATTTGTAAACATTTGTTATTTGTATGATTATTAGCACTGTTGAGACTTACCAGCGCCAGTAGCTATGGGGAACATTGAGCTAGCTGTAGTCACTACAGTGGCGGCAGTCTGCACACCAAACCCGCCAGCGCTCGGGGCTGAACTTTGCGTGGAGAAGGAGAAAGCTTTCTTGGCAGTTGGTGCTCCGGTCTCTGCAAATGAGAGTTTGTATATTTCAGCAACAGTTCATTGAAACATATAAAAAAATTAAATGTCTGATAAATTCAAAGGAGTGAGTGAATTTTTGAAGGCTTGGTTTTGATTTGAATGAATTAGTATTTTTCGTTGCCGCATGAATATATCACCCATACGCGCCGACTACAATGAGCAAATGAGTGATCATGGAGGATAACGTTGCTGCAGGAAGACATGGTAACAGACAACTGAAAACAAGTCCAGGGTCTGGGGCCCCTCCAAGCCACGTCAAATAAATCCACCCCTGGACAAATAAATGTGGATTTCCGCGGGAAATTGCCATGCATGAAATAAACCCTCATTTCAGAGTTTTTTTTATTAATTTACAGAGAGTTTTTTTTTATTAATTTTACATGTTAACGAAAAATCAAAGTACCGTCATCTCTGCCTCGCTTAGCAGCGACCGATGTATCATTGGTGGCGGCAGCAAAGTTGAATCCACCACCAGTGCCAAGTGGCTTGCTGCTATCTGTCGGACCCACAGACTGTCCAAACGAGAACAGACCGCTGGATGCAGGCTTCGACTCAGTCGCACTCGACTTTGTGCTGTCTTGCTGACCAAAGGAAAACCCACCGACGGTTCCTGAAATGAAGAAATATGACAATATAATATAATACAGAAAATAACCACAACTGAAGGAGATTTAGATTATGGGTCACGAGGGGATGGAACAACCAACTTTTTTATTAATATTTGGGACAGGGGACGTCCCACTCTGATATAGCTCTTTATTAAGAGAGGAAATATGCAAAAGTGATGACTGGATAAGTATACTAACGAAAAGAGGAGATAATCTAAATCTCCTTCAGTTCTAATTTTGTATTTCTCTTTCAGCCGATTGAGAAAAGTGAAAGTTCTGAGAAGGTCAAGGTCACTAAGGATTTGTCGAAACTGTCGCGGAGGGAAAAGCTGGAGGTAGGACGGCAGAAAACTTTGCACTGAACATCACTCTGTAGTAGAGGCACACAATATCTCACATCACTCTGTAGTAGAGGCACACAATATCTCACACCACTCTGTAGTAGAGGCACACGATATCTCACATCACTGTAGTAGAGGCACACAATATCTCACATCACTCTGTAGTAGAGGCACGCGATATCTCATGCCATCAGTAGAAGGCCACTGTTTCTCAAGTCTCCAATCTTGTTGCAGTTGTTGAAGAAAGAGTCTCCAGAGCTGATCACTCTTATTGAGGACTACATCAGTAAGGTGAGAGGTCATTTACTAAGAGGTCAGTACTGTATTGAGGTCAGTACTGTACTGAGAGGCCAATACTGTACTGAGAGGCCAATATTGCACTGATAGGTCAATACTGTACTGAGAGGCCATTACTGTACTGAGAGGCCAATACTGTACTGAGAGGCCAATACTGTACTGAGAGGCCATTACTGTACTGAGAGGCCAATACTGTACTGAGAGGCCAATACTGTACTAAGAGGCCAGTTGTTTCAGTTGACACCATTTTTGTAGTTGAATAGGATAAGCAATTAACGGGCAAGTTCATAATGATTTAGGCCTTTCCGCTCAAACTGGAAATACATTGGTGTTTTGTGTCAAGTTGAGCATATACAAAGCATGTGTGTTGGGAACTTGATCTGGGGTTGTTGTTTTTTGGAGAAAAGCGACAAATTAGCAAGGTAAATTGGTACGTCTAAAATATCAACTTTAGGCAGCATTGAGTTATCGAGCGTGATTATTGGGAACCGCACGCTGTTGTTCGATTATCGTCCTAACAACAACAAATCGGAATCTAGCGACGAATTTCCAGCCATAGCGAGTGCATTTGACCCCACAGTGGCACGTGTAGATAGATATGTGCGTTAAAACCAACATTTACAAACAACGATAGGATGATCTGGCGGTTGCGACTTGGAGGCCTTTGTCTTACCTGAATCGGCCAAGATAGCGGCATACATAACTTTCAACAATGTCTGTTCAGGCTGTGACACATAGCTAGGTGGAGATTTTGTCCGGATAGATGCTAGATAGAACTTGATTTACTCGAGAATATTATCTCCGGTTGATATTTTGAAACTGACAGACGACAAATTCTGGGAGAATGACTTCCCTTACTACATAGGCTACCTACGGGGAACTAATAGGGCCATGCTTTGTTGACTATTTGACCTCGCCAAGTTCCGATTGTTAGCTGTTTTGAAGAGAATGCACATGCAGTTGCAGCTTTTCATTGGTAAAGTTGGGTGCCAAATGTCACACGGTTCCCAATATCAAGGGAAGATAAGCAGTGTATGCTTTATCAAACGTTTCTAATTTATGAATTTCAATTAAATATTAAAAATACAAAGAACTGAAAAATTATGATAAAGTGCATATTGTTGAGAAGATGATAAGCATATCTATTTTTTTTAATGCAACAGATGTTGAAAACAGATACCTATCTATCATTATGAACTTGCCCTTTAAAGCATAATATCACAGATATTTATGATTGTTTTGGACTAGTTTTTTCTAGAACTGCAAAATACATTCACTTGACATACATTAAATCATATTTGTACTTTCAAAAACCTTTCCACCGCTGTTTTATAGACAAATATCTATTATGTCAATGATAAGAGATAAGTAGCAACAGTGATTCATTGTGGCAGATTTAAGTTGGTTAACTTGATGTATGACTTATCTCCCTTAGCTGACTGAGGTGAAGGATGTCTTCCAGCCTCTGCTTGACCTTGTGACCTCTGGCCGGATCCAAGGAAGTGCGGCGGAGTACGTCCGTACTCGCTACCACCTCAATATGAAGTGAGTCCAGTAGACACGAGAGCTTTAGAGTAGAGGCCCCATCGGTCACGAGAGCTTTAGAGTAGAGGCCCCATCGGTCACTCGAGTTGGGAGTCAACTTTGATGTTCCATAGTGGTTTATGGAAACGAGCTGCGGTTAATACATGCATTCTATATCTAATACATTTCATTGGATAATTTTATAGGTGCAAGAATATTAGCCAATCACATTTAAAGACAGGTTGCATGTGTCCAATGTTTCGGACAGGTGTCCCATTGAAGTCTGTTGCGTATCCCCTATTATCGGTCTGTCTTATAATATTACCTACTGTCAACAATTTGTCCTTCTCACGTATCTTTTTAATAACATTTTACAGATATTTATGCTCAGCTTCATAGCCAGGTTCAGTTAATGACATTTTTTCAATTTAATTTTGCCCAACAACGATCGAATGTATGTAGAGGGTGGGACCTATTATCATTCATTTCTATTCTAGACGAATTGGGTGATTCTAGACGCAGGGACAAGGTCTAAATATGACCCCAATTATCGGTCTCTACATTTTTTACCGTTTTCCTAATTTATGTGATTGTTTCTCGACCAGAACTGTTGAAATAAATGAACACAACACTTTGCAGTACATTAGAAAAGGATTTACAACAGCTTGCAACAAACAGGATTTGCATAATTGTGGTAGATATAGAGAGTGACATCAATGTTTTCCACGTGGTCAATGCTTGGATTTCGCGTCAGAAGAATTGTTTGGTATGACATCGAATTATTTACATTATCAACTATATTTCTCTTCAGTTACTGCATCAACGTCAGCTTCTACCTATAGCAGCAGGTATACATCACAGTGCTGTATGTCCTGTTGTGTTTCTCTTCAGCTACTGCATCAATGTCAGCTTCTACCTGATGTTGAAGTCCAAGCACATCGCCGCCCACAATCATCCCGTTGTCAAGAGGATGGTCCAGTACAGGAACGTGAGTACTGTCACCAGTAGTGTTATGACATGGGTCATAAATATAATGTGAGTACTGTCACCAGTAGTGTTATGACATGGGTCATAAATATAATGTGAGTACTGTCATAAGTAGTGTTATGCTATGTACAGGAATGGGAATACTGTCATGAGTAGTGTTATAACATGTGTCATAAATATAATGTGAGTATTGTCATGAAGTAGTGTCACAGACTCAAGTGAGCGTATTTGATACCACGTTCTCGAGTTACCCGAGAACCCATTCTGATCGTGTTCTCGTGTTCTTGGTTGTGAACGCTGAAGTCTATGTGTACCAAGTGTGTTCTCGTCCGATCCTGCACGAACTCTCCGAAAAGTATGGAGTGAAAATCTTGTTCGCGAACACTGGTTTTCGATGTTCGAAACCCTGTTCTTGTGTCGTGTTAACTCGAGAACGGGGTTGCGAATACAGCCATTGTGTGCATGAATGTGAGCAGCATTAAGTGGCTATGACCTCTGACTTGACCTCTGACTTGACAGTTACTGAAGCAGCTGGATCCAGTGGACGTACAACTGAGACCTGAGATGGACGACATTCTGGAGCGGGTCAGATGTGGAGATGACCTTGACCTTGGCCTGATGGCAACTGACGACCAGGACATTATCAGGTGGGTCTAGTTTGTAACAGCTATTATTATTGAAACATCTGCAAACTTGTACAGAATAAATAGTAGAAGTATACTGAAAGAAAAATTTAAGGGAACGCATGTATTGTAACACGACATTGTTGCTAAGCGGTTCTAAAACCTTTCCAATAAAACAAATATGCCCAAATTTCACAGTAATCTTTCTTTGCTCATGTAGAACATGATACAATTAATAAATTACCCATAAA
>JAVCKZ010084767.1:0-12304 GCA_034780755.1 Lepetodrilus elevatus
TGGTGACTGCTACACCGGTAAACGTGTGCTAGCGAGTTGCGCCGTGTTACGCCGTTAAAAGTATGAATCCAGCTTATAGGCCTACATACATTTCGTGCAATTACGTTATACCAGTAAATCACTTAACATTAATTCACATTGACATATGGAATCATAGCTACTTTGTTTTCAGCACTACTGCTCCCGACTGTTACGCTCATACAACGCACCACTCGTCTATTATATGGGTGTCTCATTATTATTTCAGAGTTTATCATCAATTGTGACCAAGCTCCAATCTCGCCGTCATACCGCTTGCGGAGCACCATCACGTTAACTGACACGGTATTTTGGTATTATAAATCTATCGGAGATAACAAATCGCTGAAGGGAATGTGAGATAGTAACATACTTCCTGAGTGTTGTTCCGGAATGATGCATTCTAGTATATCAGGAACGGAAGTAGTAGAAGCAATATCTAACACCAACACCGCTTGTTTACGTAAACTTGGTTTGTACACTAAACTGCTGGAAGTTCGTAAATTAGTTTCGTGCAGAGATTGCATGAACATACGGTAGTTTATTTCCAAGACTTTACATGCTATTAAGTATAACATTAATAGCCACTAACCATGACCTACATGTCTGTAGACGACATGACACAATGAATTGCTTTCCAGAACGTAAATCTTGAAAATGAACCAATTTAATTATACATGCATTTATCACGACCCAATTCCACCATAACACCCTAACGGTATTTAAAACAGAACAATTTATTCACCACGCTTCCAAGTTCTATTCCACATGACAGCTGATAACCTTGGCTGTTTGTGTTGGCGTTCTCCCGGTTAAGCAGATATCGTGGCGGTAAAGGCCGGGACTTACCGTAGTGACACTGTTTCTGACACCGCCATTGACCCGGGGGATTGGGGAGTACACGGTTAGAGTCGATGCGATTGGGTACGTAAGTCTGGGATTGTGCTATGTTCCACGAGCGATGAATAGAAAGATATACCGCGTCAGTGCAGGATTAATGTTCAGATATTGCTCTAGGGAGGAAACAAGTTAGCTTTTCTCTGATGGTGCTACGGTGCTACTTCTTCAAGAAGTCGTAAATTAATAACCACAAGTTGAATGGACATATTTAGAAATGTGTCTTATAGCTGTATATTACCATTGTAATTTGCTTCAGAGAATGCCACCTAAATAAACATTATTCTGTTCTGTTCTGCTTCTTCTTGTTCATCTTTTTTCTTCTTCTTGATCATCTTCTTCATTTCGTCTTGTTATTCTTCTTGTTGTTCTTCTTCTTCTTGTTCTTCTTCTTGTTGTTGTTCTTCCTTCTTCTTGTTGGTGTTGTTGTTGTTCTTCTTCTTGTTGTTGTTCTTCCTTCTTCTTGTTGGTGTTGTTGTTGTTGTTCTTCTTGTTCTTCTTCATTCTTCTTCTTGTTGTTCTTCGATTCCTTCTTCTTCTTGTTGGTGTTGTTGTTGTTCTTCTTCTTGTTCTTCTTCATTCTTCTTCTTCTTGTTCTTCTTCATTCTTCTTCTTATTGGTGTTGTTGTTCTTCTTGTTCTTCTTGTTCTTCTTCATTCTTCTTCTTGTTCTTCATTCTTCTTCTTGTTCTTCTTCATTCTTCTTCTTCATTCTTCTTCATTCTTCTTCTTCATTCTTCTTCTTATTCTTCTTCTTCTTCTTCTTTTTCTATTATAGTATGTTTCGTGTTGTATACACAATCCAATTATGTTATAATGTTCACGATATAAGGTCAGAGGTCAATCCAACACCTCTCTGGTAGGTTCCACTCGTGATATAGGAAGTATCAGTGGGGCGAATTATATATTTATAGACGTATTCAGTTTAACGATGTTGGTGATAACCGTGTAGGTGAAATATGCGTGGTTGTTATTTCTACACATTTCTTACGTTGTATCCGGATTTATTACGCGTGAACCATGCTTTCCTATCGCCGGAAGTTGAACAATTCCGGGGTTTTCCTGGAATTCTAGAAGTATATCTCACTCACTTATAATTATACTTGCTATATAGAGAAGGAGCTGGAAGCAGGTCACAACAACCTATGAGTACATGACGAATATATAGAGGACATATACCACCACATTTGATGGACATAATTAATGTCCTTGTTCGATGCAATGGGTACCCGTGGCAGTAGATACATTCATACTACTGTAGAGGTTTCAACATATCCTAGATTTTCCAATAATGTGTCTGGTCTTATTAATCACTGCTATACGTTTTCCCAATGTATTAAAGGCGTTGCCAACAGTACGTACAGTTCAGGAAAACCAGTATGCCATTGACATTGAACACCTGACGATGATTTTACTACAAAACTCGAATGCCTCGCATTCTTCAATATAACGGTGCTTCTCGAGCAATTACTCACCAACATTGCTGTACTAGTCTTTGAATGTATGCTAGTGTTTGCAACGACAATGACCCATTCTAACGTTGCCGCTACTAACCCAGTACCCTAGCATGATCTTAAAAGGTCTCAATCGATGGCAATGTCACTCAAACTTGACCGGATTTGACTATTAATTCTAATGTGAAGTTACCCTCCTTGACTAACACCTTCAGATCATGATATCGGTATTTGCCCATTCATTAGCGACAGTTTTGTCGAGGGAGGCTCTGTCCGAAATAGAGCATAACACCATTTACAAATGCAAGGCCATGTGGCCGATATAGTCGTATTGATGGGTGATTTAGTGCCCATATTGATTCGTCAAATCGTATGCTAGTTTTTAATTTTAAACGTCAAGAATCATGCGATCAATGTACCTACTAATCCAAGACTTATTGTCATAGTTATTGCATTTTTCATCACACACACGTGCAATCATGCTAGTGCATTCGTTAAGTAATGAACAACTGTGCATCGTTCGCTGGACAAGAGTACATTCGAGTTAAAGATACGTATAAAACAGAGCCGCAAAACACCATCTGCCAATGCAAGCCCACGTGAAAAGCAATAGAAGGACGACAGTCCTGGTGTACTCTAATACGTAGATGTGCATGGGACGTAACGCCGGTGATACACTATGTACTCACATATATCGCTTAACGCAGTACTTTAGATATAACTCCAATTACAAAATGTTAACTGAGAAGTCCCTTGGAGTGTACACGAGGGATAGATCACGGCAGCAAATGGTCTGGTAATTGAAACTCTGACCAAAGCTGGCATCTCCCAAATTGCAACTTTGGAAGGAAGAAAATCCCCCAGCAGTTGAGTATTAATTCAAAATCAATCCGGCCTCCAACATCAAAGTGGCAAAGATAGTCACGAAACAATTTACAACGCCCAGTAGTGGGCTACTAGTGTATCCGGGAGCTTGATAGAACAAGGCCAGATATAATGATAAAGTTGACCAAACCGGATCGATATACTATATATTCAATATAAGACAACACATCATCAATATTACTTTACAATGTATAATTTGTACTGATTTATATGTAAGATGTAAGCTACACATTGAAATTAGAAGTACGCATGTTAGCAATTTAAAATATATAGTAATCAATTCGCATTTGAAAAATTAATTTCAATTATGTCAAGGAAAGCATAGCTTATATAGTAGACTGCGCTTAATTTAAATGTTATAAACTGTTAAGCAGAAGAGGAATGCATGTAACCAAGCATGCGTAAAGCTATGTATAAACGTCCGTCGGTCTGTAGACTATCAAACACCGCCACAGAGCCAAACACGTTGGACATCTAACGCTTCCAAAATGAAGCGATCAGAACCTGAGGTGCGTTCAAGCTAGAATACATATCGATGTGTTGCTAGTTCAGCCAGCACGCGTAGCAATAAGTATTCATACGTTTCACTACGGGTCTGGAGGCCGTGTGCTTTATGGGAAAAGCGATACGAGCAATACATGTAGGGAAAAGTATTGTATTGCATGTGTTCTATCTTGAACGCACCCCTGGTGTCAACTCTTCTGAAACGCTCTGAAATCATCAGCGGTTCGTTCAAACACGCAAGGGGCGTGCAAGCGGCGAACCAAACTAGCCACTGTCTCACGAGTCGCATGGACCGTACATGGGACAGGGGACCAGTTTATCTAAGCGGCTTACTCAGCGCTTGTGTCTTTGAATGCGCCCTAGATCTCATGAATAAAGTAGTGAATGTGTTGATGTCTCTCCACAGATTCCGGAACATCACACGTCATGAAGGCCGACACGTGTGTATCAGGAGGTGTGTTTGGAGGTGTGCGGGGATGACAGGACAGGACAGACAATCAATGACAACCACACCCCATGTCAGACTCCATCTCATCTCAAACTGACAAATTACAAAGGAATTTCTTAGATAATACTCCATCTTCTCTCAAACCAATATATAACAAAGGAATCGATAATACTTTACATGGCAAATGAACTACTCAGATAGTAATACTCATCACGGAAAAAATAAATCATTATGGAAAAACAAAAATATTCAAAGTGTCATTATAACAAAACAAAGGAATTCCTCAAATAATATTCTACATGACAAAGGAACTACTCAGATAACACTAATTATCCAAATTACTAGTTCAACTAGTTAAACATCGGTCTTTTATAGCTAAAGCCCTCCCATAAAAGACCGACGTTTAACTACTGGTAGTTGAACTACCAAATTACGCGATAATTCTAACGAGTTGATTGGTTGAGAAGTGTCCTGGTGAAAGTCGTACACTCATGTTTGGACATAGGTAAAAGTTGACTATGAAGTCATCATGATGACTATTGACTTGATAGAGATACATTCTACATGAATGTCAACAAATTCGCTTTATTAAAAGTTTTAGCTCTATTATGATTTAATATGATTTGATGAAGAACAAATGCAACAACATAAGTTGTTACGATAGAAAAATGATAAACTAAAAAGCTTCTGGTTGATCAGTATGAAACAGAGGATCATTCCGATCAACCTGGGATTCGAACCCGAGTGAATTGTGAGTCCAACGCTCTACCGACTGACCCCAAGGGGTAACCCCTCTGGCATCTGATATCACACCCGGCTACAAGTATAGCATTGTATTTACCAGGTATTCAAATATAAAAACTCCATTGAAGAAGACTCAACAATCATAGAAGTAAATTGCAATCATTCATCATTCCCAGTCCTGTAGTTATCTTAACTCAGAGATGCTAACTCCTACTCGGGACTTGTTCCAGAAGATAGATGCCGTACAAAGCAGTGATTTTTAGGAATCCATTGGGAAGAACATGGTAAAACATGGCTGATGAACGTCCATGCATGTCTGAAGCCGGGGCATCAAGGGACGTGTTCTTCTTCTGTAGTCAGACGGCCGTTGACATTTTGACTGATTGACATGAGGCCCCAGATGTACTGACAAAAAATGTCAGAGCTCTTTGCTTCTGATTTAGTTACAAAATATTGTAAATTGTGGCTTTAACCCTCTCCCTGCTGGATTAGACACATCCATTGCTCTTTAGGGCATGTCTAGGTGTCTCTAGCAAGGAGAGAGTTAAGCGTGACAAGAAAAGTAGCTGTTTGAAAATACGAGTGTCTCTTTAAAAATGGTGAGCTGGTTGCAAAATTTTAGGTATTGTTGCTTTTAGAAGGGGGCTCGTAAAAACACATCTTCTTAAGAATAGTGGCAGCAGATAACGAAATCCCATAAATGTTCTCTATTAGAATACACGACGCCTTGTAGATAGGCTTACTTAGGAGTAGGCTAAGAATACATTGAAACTGAAAGTCTACTTCCTGGTTCAAATGAAGACGAATCACTTGACATTCAGAACATTCTTAGTGCTAAACATTCACCAGTCACTCATCGTTAAAGTACTGTACTTGTACTTGTGATGTTATATAACGGAAATACCCATAAAAACTGGAAAGTCATGGTGATTTCCTAGACATTCAGTAATCATTATTGTCTATTGTACTCCAGTAATTGGAGATTCCTCATGAAATGACCCCATAACTCGCAACAATGTGGAGGTAGAAATCTCTAATCACGAGGACTTCCTATTAAGCATGCAGACGGCCGACTACGCAGTATTAGAAATATCACATCCTGTATTCCATGTATCCACCGTGTGTGGATAAGACTCCGGTAACCATGGACACACTGCATCCACACCATCTGTTTATTAACCCAATATTTCCACAGTCGTCAAACTCTGCCTGCTCAGCCATGAGCATGTCTAGTTACAGTTTACCAATATTCCCTAGATTCCTGTGCATTCCTAATCTCGTCCAGTTTACTGATATTCCCTGGACTGCAGTGCAGTTCTAATCCTGTCCGGCGGGACTGCGCGGGACTGACCATCATTGACCATCAGCCGGAGGCACGTTCCAGGAATCAATGAGAAGTACTGTTGACCTTACAGTCAGGGTTTATCCAAGAATCGACATCTGCACCGGCAAGATCCGGGTCTATTACCCCCGACAATCTCCATCAAGCACCCTTCATACGCCCAAATATCCGCACTTCCAGACAGTTCATGTTACTCCATTTGAAAGTTCTGATAACTCAGATCCTCATGCTCTTTGGACAAAATCTTGGAGGAGGTAAATTTCAGCAATGAATGCTAGGATTGTGAGAACATGTTTTGGCTAAGAAACGTTCGTGACGGGGGGGCTGGGAACGTCCCCGGCAGATCAATTGTCGCGGTCGTGCACCTACAGGCACACACATCCCCAAACGATCGGCTGTAAATACGTCTTTGTCAGCAGTATTTGGACAGGAAATTGTCGCACCAAGGAATTAGAGACATCAGAAAGTCGTAAACTCGGAGAACGGTCTTCAAGTTGAAGCCCTCTGACCCTAGTAGTAGATAATAACGAGGACAATTGATATTGGAGATATTTTTTAGAAATATTATAAAAACATTCACAATTACACAATTACATATTCTGACTTGCTAGTTTAGATTGCTGTTTCAATCCATGTACAGTACTCCCTCGATATAACGCCCTTCGATGCACCACGGATTCGGATACAACGCGGGGTCCAAATTTAAATTTATTTATTTCTTTTTTCTCATAAAGATTTTTTTTAAATCTTTGTTTTTCTCCAATTATATTTGTTGATATAACGCGGGTATTATAACGCAGGTGGCATGTCATGGACCCCAACTTCAGCATTATATCGAGGGAGCACTGTAATAACATTACTATGTGGAGAGTCTGATACAGGAGTTGACATGTTTGCCATGTGAATTCATTGGTCAGATCACTCGGCGACACCATTGTACCAGAAAGACCATCTATCCTAAACCCACACTTACGTTACAAATATATAGGAAAGTATACAAAATTATATTCAATGTCTCATAAAAATAATGAATACCCCTGCTAAGGTTCAAACAAACAGAACATATTTCATCGAAACAATTTACATGTGTTTTAAAATATGTTTTCAAATTACATGTTCTAGCAAGAAATTCTAACGTCTTGATTTCCCATAGAACTTTCAATGCTATAGAACGATTACAAAAATCAATTTATCCTTCTAAAAATACACGTTAGTCAGAGAGTGATCATATCAATAACCATGCTGTTTTCTTTTCCCAGTTCTTGTTTTCTTTGTACGAGATCACAAGTAACCATGGGAACATCTGAGGTATACAACCCTTGTCATGTCATTCTGATCCATGTTTTCATGGCCATATACATGTATTTGAAACAACATGTGCATATTGAATTTGAGATGTTTTGCTGGTTCTATGTCAAATGTGAGAACTGAAAAATTACTTGAATATTGTCTGAACAAACCATCAAACATGCAGCCTGATGATGTAGGGATAATTAGATTTAATTATCAGTGTGTGTGCATACTGAATTAATTTGTCAGGGCATGTGGGATTTAAAGTTGGCAGAAAACTATATACCATATTGTACATCAGCAAATACAAATTCTATAGACTTTTCTATAATTTCTGGTACCTGCCACTGAAAGTATGACATTTTAAAGACAGAATCCTTCCTTCTTAACTGTTAACTTCTTAAGTTAACTGGACCTCAAATCACAAACAATTTCTTCAATTTCTGGGTCTGCTACTTTATTGTGTTTGGCACGTTTCCAGAAACAGATGGAGACCATTCTCAAGACAGTATTTAAAAACAAGTCGATCTCCCAATAGACAACCGTAAAATAACATGAAAACAATGACGTTCCTGTCAGCTCCCGGAGAAAATCCTGCCAGCTCAGCAATTTAATATACAAAATGAGATTCCGATGTCGGGATAGCAGGACAAACTGGCAGGATTCCGCGGACACGGAAAGAAAATCTCCAATTACTGCCGACGTCCTCCCCGCGGGCAGAGTTTGTGACAATCCTCGCTTATCTGGCCGCGATATCTAATGCAATCCTCAGACAGGTGTATCTAATCACAAACAACAAGTCACAGAGGAACATCAACATCAATGGAGGTTGGAATGATCTACGGAATTGATCTGACGTGCAGTGTGGGTGTACCACGGAGCAGACCCCTGCCTGATAGAAATAACCGGCGATCAATTACCATCCAAATAGCGTGGATATTTAAACACTCCACGCTGGCAAACTTGCTCCTCCATTGGCCTCTTTGGGGATCAATAACCAACCCACTATCTCATCTGCGGGTCTTCGTGACAATTCTTCCTTTGCCGTCTAGAGAGCTCTTCTTGATGCTTTCTACCAACATGGTCAACTGTTATGGGGCATCTTCCATAATGGTGGGAGCCTTTTGAAAATTGGCCCAGTTGAAGTGAAGACTGGTTCAGTCAATACAGACTCCTGGCAAGGCTTCTCATTACAAGGTTTAGTGGCGGAGGATATGGGAAATTAGGACATGTTATTGCATGGTGTTAGCTGTTTTCAAAACAACTAAGAATAGAAGTGGCTGATAGCAACCCAATCCCTACATTCCATCCAAACAAAAAGAAAAAAAAGAAAGATAAGAGAAAATTTAGTAAAGGTTAAATTCAATATAAATTATCAATTATGAATATTTACATGCAGTACGTGTTGTGACTATTCGCAGTGTTTTATAAATAACTATTGCTTTATTTGTACATCTTGGCCAGGGCTCTGGACTAACATATGCCCGACGTACAGGGGCAAGTTAAATTTCACTGCGGGCAACCTACTTTTTAACAGTTAGCACCTTTGGTGCCTTTGCAACTTGCCCTGACTTGTTCTGCAGGCAAGTAACTCAGAATGTTAGTCTGGAGCCCTGTTGGCACTATTGCAATACATGTATCTGTAAACTTTACATAAAGAGATTAATCATCATGATCATTTCAAATTATATTTTAATGAGAATTATAGACATGTGCATGATAATTTTGATGACATTATGCTACTATCATGCACATGTCTATTATTCTCATTAAAATATAATTTGAAATGATCATGATGATTAATCTCTTTGATATTATGCTTTAGATACAATACTAAGTTGGTAAATTGACTGACAGGTGAGTGTTGTTCTTGATGATTGTTCTCAACTGAATGGCAGGAAAGCCATGGAGACTCCTGGCACCATTGAAGGAAGTGATTGACTTCCTAAAGATGTTTCTCGAGGCCATCATACCTGATCTGCCATGATTGCCGTATCAATACCAAACACCATTACCCTGAGCACACACAGCCTGTATTTGTACACATCTGTACAAGGAGTTATCTCATCAGATTGGTCAGCGTGGCATTTCTCTCAATCGCTGGATCCAATTAGACAGCATGCAGCGTACTGTAGATCCTGAAATCTTTGGTCAGACACCTAGAATTCAAGCCAGTGTATACTTTCCCTGCCTAATCCAGCAGGGAAAGTGTTAAAGAGGAAAGTCGTGACGTTGGATTGGAAGATATATATATAATAGGCAGTGTTCGAATTAATAGGGGGTCCGGGGGTCATTTGAAAATCTGTAATGCTAAAGGTATCTGTGTGACCCCCTGAAAATTCCAGAGTTTACCACCTTTAACATTGGGCCTATGGAAAATGACCCCCTAATTATTTTCAGTATTTCGAACACTGATAGGCTAGTAGCAGATTTAAGCTGCAAGTCCTGCAAGACCTTCTTGAAAAATTACTTATTTTCAGCTGCTTTAAGTAAGTCCCCATAACTTTAGATATGGTTGGGATTCTAATGAATATTACATGAGCATTTATTTCTAGACTGTGGCTGGTTAATAGACGCCGGTGTTTAGTAGAAGAAATACGGTGCTCAATTCAGTGGCCGTCGAAATCATTCAGCGCAATGATTCCTCTGCATGATAGCTTGCTATTACTTTATCAATGATGAATGTGGACTGAAGTTTTATTACTAATAGGTCTGAGGTAACCATGGCGATTAGATATGGTATCAATGACTGAGGAATGTTTTATTGTCCAAGTATGAGATGGCATCACATTGCCGTAACTCTCTCCCTGCTGGAGACCACTGGAGATTCCCTATAGAGAAAGAATGAATTAATTAATGCATTATGTCGCAGCGGGAATATTTCAGTCATACGCGACGAGGAGAAGATATTGCGATAAACCCGTATTTGGGTTTAGAGGTTCTTTCAAGATCGTTTCACTCATATCCCGGCTGGAATGTTCGATTTGTGAACAAAACTTTGACGTGAGCATGAAATCTTATTCAAAATAGTTCCGTAATATCAGGATTTCCACAGGCTGGTGGTACTAGCTTAATGAAAATCCTGCTGCAGTTAGAACCCTGATACGGACTCAGACAAATTACTAACCGACCCTGAGCAGACGTGTCCTTGCTTTACTCCTTTAACATGTTTAACCTTCTCCCTGCTGAATTGTTCCATTATGCATGCATTTGGGGCATATACATATGCCCGCAGTAGTGAGTAGGTTAATGTTGAGCACCAGGGTACCATTTTATAACAACTTTTGATATGACGAGGACGAGGCTCGAAATATGCACATGCCTTAGTTACCAATGTCTTGACCACTCTCGACAGAGTTAACAATATGACATTATCATGAGATTGCTTCAGGGATCAAAATTATCACTAGTCCATTAGCCCAGGCCATTTCTCCCAATGCTAAAGGTATCCTAAGGACTCAGTAGAAATTTGTTATTTGTATCACTATTTGGGCTAGTAAGTTTTAAAGTTAGTTTCGATCGCTGTTGCTTGTCTACAGGTGATACAGTAGATGTCATTGAGTATACAATACCATAACGTAATTAAAACTTTTATAGTTTTGTCCGATTACCTGATAACCTAAGACTGAGATCCTAACCAATTGACAGCACGGAATTCCTCCAGAAGAAAGCTGTGCAAGTATTGATTAGAACCAAGCTTCCTACTGGTGCCAGTATTTACTAAAGTTGGTCAATGAAACTGTCTTTGTACACTAAGACCAGACACGCACGAGTCCGATCAATATTTTCCAACTGGACGAAATAGTTTTCAAAGAATAATTTCAGGATGCTATTTTTTTTACTGATAAATAAACATGATAGATAAACAATGGATTTTAAAATAAATATCCTGAGCAGACAATTAGTGAGGTTGGTGTTGATGCAGTGGTGGTTATGCCACCATCGATGATGTTGGAAGATCACACTTGGCTCAGCTACAGATTGCCAGATAATCTACTATAGAGAGTTTGTCGTAGTCACAGAAAATAAAATGTTATCTCAGCTCTGTAATCATATACTCGTGAAAGACATTTAGCCATATTTTTTAATAAATAACATATTTATATTTGTAGCTGTATGATTGACACAAATTATTCATAAATGATAAAATAGTTCACATTGGATGATAACAACAGATATGTGGTAAATACCAAAATAATTTTATGGGAATTAAATAAAATTATATTACCGTAACTGTTAAAACAAATTTAATTAATTAATGACATCCCAATGACATTTAGCGGTAATTATTTCAAACTAAATAATATTTATCAGCCCTGAATGCTGTACCCAATCCCTTTCTATTGTGAATAAAATATGTTTAAACTAAAGATTGCTGTCGGAATCATTCACGCATTTTCCACGATTATCAGCTCTGCATTATACCTTGACTGTTGACAGAAATGTGTGAAGACCTCTGTTAATTATGTCGATTAGATACCTGCTACAAATCCTGCATGAGTTACGACAGACAAACCTGTTCAAGCAAAGGTTAAAAGGCGATTCCTGCAACTTGTGGACAACAACGGAAACAGTCGTCCCTCCCTCCTACCCGGAACGGCGCTCAGTACATTCGTACCCAAACCAACCTCGTACCCACGAATTTCTGTAATTTCGTAATCAAAAGTGATAGTAGTTACGTACCTTGGATGTATTTTCGTACTCATGAAATATAAAGGACAAA
>JAVCKZ010084778.1:2246-12304 GCA_034780755.1 Lepetodrilus elevatus
GTTCTGTTCAAGGGTTTCAAGTCGCACAGAAGGCATAGTATATTTGCTAGTCAATACGAGAACATTCTAAAGGTGTCCGAAATTAAATGAGTTCTGTTCAAGGGTTTCAAGTCGCACAGAAGGCATAGTATATTTGCTAGTCAATACGAGAACATTCTAAAGGTGTCTGAAAGGAAACGAGTTCTGTTCAAGGTTCTAGTCATACAGAACGCATATTATATATGCTAATCAATGTGACAACATTGTAAAAGTGTCAGAAATGAAATGAGTTCTGTTCTGGGTATTGACGTCGTATAGAATGCATGTTGTACATAATGCTAGTCAATGTGAGAACATAGTAAAGGAGGGTATCATACACAATGACATATAAATACTCTCAGCAAGCAACTATAAACCCCAATACAAAACCTAAAGTGCTCTACAAAGTGAATTTAAACAGCTTCTGTGGGTGAAAAATATGCTTTTGTGTAGTTTTCTGAAATTGTGCTGCTTCTGTGCTTCTTTGAAAAGGTGAACTAAATGTATGACTTGTTCATGTTATAAAGTTCATGACCGCTGGATAACTTTAGCAACATTCCCAACAACAGTAAGAATATTTGAAGGCATATTTGGCTCAAGAAGTAAAGCCCTTCTAAGGGAGACATATCATAGAAATAGTATGAATCATTTCTTCAACAATGGATTATCCATATTAAACATCCCCATATAGAATCAAAATCAAAACCACCTCTGCTCTGGTATCTCCAGCTACTAAAATATGAAAGTAAAATCTTTCAACTTACATGTACGATATTGTGGATTGCAAGGCATAGTACAGATGACCAAATGACTTTAGTCCACATTTGCCATTCAAATCCAGTTCATACAACAACCTCTATGAATTATCACTACAACTTACATAAAGTTCAGATTGAGTCCAAAGTGCATGTAGGTAAATCAATTTTCCATGCATAATAATTATTGGAAAATAGAATGCAAGTATTTCCAGGAGAAATAAAACAGGAATTATCTATGACTGTTAACCAAGGCTCCAGAACCTACAGGACCTTACATATGGAAGTATGGACATCTACACCGAGTATTGCATGTTTCAAAAAGAAAAGCACTAATATTGTTGATCAAAGCTACAGATCTGGTAGGTTCTGGTACATCCTTGAGCAATAGCATTTCCACGCTTCTAGAAGGAAAGGACAGGAACTCTCTATGACTATTGACCAAGAGCTGGTATCGGTGTAGGTACTGGCACATTCAGCAAGAGCATGTGCACGCTTCCAGAAGAACTCTCTACAACCGTTGACCAACGGTACAGATCCTAAAGGAAGAACTGTGTAGGTACTGACACATTCAGCAAGGAAACTGCACGCTCTGGGCCCGTATGCATGAACATAGACGCTATAGGCGCTATGCTCAGGCTAGCTAGTCAGTGGTTTAAACAGTGCTCGAGTTGGTATGCATGAACTTGTTTTAACCGAAAATAGTCTCCGCATAGTTAGTCGGTGGAATGGACTGCTCCATGCTCCGACTCGCAAGCGACAGTCTTTGAAGTTGAACCGCGCACGGACTGCGAGTGCGAGAAACACGGTCACACATGCACACTGTCTAGCTTTGTACATACAGACACATTCAGCAAGAGTATTTGCACGCTTCCAGAAGAACTCTCTACAAGCGTTGACCAAAGGTACAGATCCTAAAGGAAGAACTGTGTAGGTGCTGACACATTCAGCAAGGAAACTTGCACGCTTCCAGAAAGACAGGACAGGAACTCTCTATGACTGTTGACCAAGACCCAGACTGCAGATGCTGCAGAACCTCTGGTGTCTGTGCAGGTTCTGGCTGTAGCTGTACACCTTCCCACAGATACTTATGAACGTCTGTTTGGCGTGGATGGCAGTCACGTGATTAGATCTGGACCCGGCACTGGCAAAGACCTTGTCGCAGTCCGGACAATGGAATTTGGACCCGCTTGGCTTAGAGAGTGGATGTGGAGGGTACTGGGTGGAGGTTTCCCCTTGTGACGGTAGAGTAGAGTCGAGCTTTTCCATAGGAATCTGTGGATACCATTCTTCGAAATTGTGATCTGAAAGGAAATAGAGATTTTTGGTTGTTTTGTGGCATGATTCATGAAGTTCTGGTACAATGCTTGGGAATCTACCAATGAAAGAGCAGCATGAAAGTTTATCATGGTAAATGTCCTTGTGTTACAAACAGTTCCTGTGTTCTACATTGCAATGGTTTGGTTCTTGACAGCAGTCCCTCCCTGCCTAGTAACAGCACGTGGTCATATCTGGTTGTCTGCTTTCAATTTATTCCCAAATCAAACTCTGAATGAAGTATTAGCATGTTATATTTTATTTGCTAAAACATTTAAAACATCTTCAACATTGCTCTCCTTAGACAGAAATGTATGAGGTGAGGTGATCTCATTACTTATCCAATAGTAACTGTACAAGTGTGACACAATTTGGTAAAACTATTAACTGCAAAAGCCATTAACATTGACAATAAAAACATTAATAATTAACATTAATAATAATAATAAAAAAGATATTACGATTTGCCATAGTGATGTGATCAAAATTGAAACCCAATGTGAAAACAATGTTCACAATCTCCTAAATAGACGAGTAATGTCTGCTGACCCTGAACCTTGACCTCTGACACAGGCTCTTCTGACACAAGCTCATCATCACAACATTCAATGGTCTCCAAAATATATCAGTATTTAACTGTCTGGTAAGATTCTACTTACTAGTATTCACAGAATCTAGTGCAAACACATTACCTATTGATCATTTAAAAAACAAAATTTTGTTTGAATTGGTGTTTAGAGTCGCTTTCTAGAATCTTTAACTAATATCAGTTTAGGGCAGGAGGAAATCCACAAAATCAGTAGAGCTGAATGTTGCAGTAAACCTGTGAGCACTGGCTGGTACTGACACGACCAAGGATGATAACTGTATCGCCACTCTACAGTCAGTGCACCCTATCAATATCACAGTAAGAAAGGTAACTTTCGCAAATATTGATGCTGGGTCCCCGGGGCAGGATTTGAACCTGGAACCTGGCTCCAAAAGTCCAACTTTCTACCACTGTGCTACATCCCACCCCATAACAATAAAGTATCCCTTGCAGACACCTGAAAAATACCCAACTCAATCCCATGTCACAAATATGATTCATTTTGAACTTTGCTCCATATATTGAAGTCCTCTCAGGGATCGAAATGAACACTCGCCTGCTAGTCAGGTCATTTCTCACAATGCTAAAAGTATCCTAATGACCAGTAGAAATTTATAACATTCGTTATTTGTAGCACTATTTGGGCGAGTAAGTTTCAAATTTAGTTTCTATCCTGTCTCCTCATTTTGAATTGTTCTCCTTGTACAACAGACAAACGCGAGTGTGTCTTCGGTAGCTCTGGTTATACGAGTACTCTTTGCCACAGGCACAGACATAGACGTTCTTGTAGTGAATGGCAGCCACATGATCTCGCTGCCCCGAGACGCCAACGAACACCTTCTCACAGTATGGACAGGGGTGTGCTCCAGGTCCTTCTCCAGGCTGCTGTGACAAAGAACGAACATTCACATACGTGAGGGGGACTTTGATAGAAGTCTTTTCCTGTAGTTGGCCCTGGTCTTGAGGCCAGTTATCACTTCCTCTATACACAGGTGTGCCTGAAAGGAATAAAAAGCTTGATGTCAAGTCTAGTGGCAAGAGTAATCCAAATTGTGGCATTACCGTATTTGACGTATTAAACGCCCTGCTGCAATAAACGCCCCCCCTTAAACTATTTTAATAAATTTCCGCCATCTTTGTTATTGTCTCCCCGCAAAATGACCTCCCTTTCTTATATTTTACATTGCTTCAACCAAATGTTGAAGGAAGCAACAGATATCATATTTTTCACAAGCAATTTGTGTTTCTTTATGACTTTAACGCCCCCCAGTATCATTTTTTTTAAAACGCCCTGGACGTATCATACGTCAAATACGGAATATGGTATCAAATAGGAAATTATCCCATAATTCACACTACCGGTATATACAAATATTTGCTCAGGATTAAAGATGACCATTAAGTTCAGACCATACAGCTTATAGCACTTACAGAACTGTCGTCCATCCGATGCATGCACACTACACCAAGCCTCAGAATGGACAAAACTAAAGAATAACTATATAGGTAACTATATATAGGCAACTTTATTTAACTATAAAATAACAGCTCCAAAATACATAAATTCGGTAATAAATTATTCAATGACACTACTGCAGAATTGTTCAGAAACGTCTCATTGGTAGCAAAATGTACAAAACTGAAAGAGATTCTGTGAAAATGAATGTTTGCCAATACAACTACGGTAGTCCCAAATATCATCCATATTTCATCCACTATGAGCGATTGATTATGGACATCCACAATAAATGATTGTTTCAAAATTATCATATTTTCATGCACCTCCATAGGCTAACAAACACAGAGTTGTTATTTTTACATTGGTATATCTTTTCAAGTATATATTAACAGATGAAAATACACAAAACTAGGCTGCTACCAGGTAGTCCCTGGTTATATTCCGATCCTTGCCATTTATAGGCAACTAGCAATACCAAATACACCATTGATTCAGTTCACATATTTGTAATGATATCTTTACTGTCATTGGGTGGTAAACAGAGAAGAAACATTTCCTCATTTTCACTTTGCTACTGTATAACCGCCTAGCACACAAAATATGTTCATTGAAAACCATGTAATTTTGAGAATGTGTTCATTGCATGAGCATGATCCCATAGCCTGGACAATGTATTAACTGCATGATAATGTATAATTATGTTCACGGCCTGAGCATGATCACATGACTCAGTTAAAGTAAATGTTCAGTGCATGATCACATTGGCCTGGGGAATGTGTTCACTGCCTGATTATATTTGATGTGTTCAATGCATGATCATGTAGTCTAGAGAATGTGTTCACTGCCTGATTATGTACATTGTGCTCAGTGCATGATTATATGGCCTGGATAATGTGTTCAGTGCATGATTATAGATGCTGTGTTCACTGCATGACTGTGTTCACTGCATGATTATGTACACTGTGTTCACTGCATGATTATGTACACTGTGTTCACTGCATGATCACCTAGCCTGGAGAATGTGTTCAGTGCATGATTATATTTGATGTGTTCAATGCATGATCATGTAGTCTAGAGAATGTGTTCACTGTCTGATTATGTACCCTGTGTTCACTGCATGATCACCTAGCCTGGAGAATGTGTTCGCTGCATGATTATGTACACTATGTTCACTGCATGATCACGTGACCTGGAGGTGTTCATTTCCTGATTCTGTACACCATGTTCACTGCCTGATCATGTGGACTGGATAATGTGTTCACTGCCTGATTATGTACCCAGTGTTCACTGCCTGATCACCTAGCCTGGAGAATGTGTTCACTGCCTGATCACTTGGCCTGGAGAATGTGTTCACTGCCTGATCACGTGGCCTGGAGAATGTGTTCACTGCCTGATTGTGTACCCAGTGTTCACTGCATGATCACTTGGCCTGGATGTGTTCACTGCCTGATCACGTGGCCTGGATGTGTTCACTGCCCGATCACGTGGCCTGGAGAATGTGTACATTGCAGGCCTTCTGGTGCCGCATCAGGTTGGGCTTGTACGTGTACTCTCTACCACAAACGCACGAGTACACCATCTTCCTGTGGATGGCCAGGATGTGATAGCGTCTGCTTCCCGCGGTGCCGCACACCTTCTCACAGTGAGGGCACTGGAAGTTCTCCCCAGGCATTCGTGGTAAACTCTCAGAAGGCGGCTCCCCAGGCAGCCTGGAGAGAAAGGCCTGCCCGACGTACGCATGCGCGTCGAAATATCGTGCTGGATCTGCCAGCATGCCGTGTACTCGGGGCAAGAAAAGTTTAGACTTGGCGAACCCTTGAAATGCACCGTATTTCTTCTCGCCTGAAACCAAATAAACGATTCTGTTAATGTTCTTTCCATAGGTAGCAAAGTGTACATATAAGAAAGAAGGTTTGAAAATGAAAAATCAAGCAGAAAGGGACTTCAAATCTTGCCTACATGCTATTCTAACATTAATCTTTCCCCAAACCAGCAACAACCAATACACAAGTAGTTAAACTTCATTTTACCAGTGAAAATGTAAACTTTTACCAGTGAAAACTTAAACAGAGACCCCAAGGTTCTTTGTCATTATGTATGTGAGTGTATTTTAGCCGTATGCATAGAAGACCCGTCAGAAAATCACATCATACCTTGAAACGCTACATTTGTTGAGAGTAGTCGACTGCACCTGAAGCAGTTTTCCCACATTCGTGCGGACATGTTTTCTGGTGCCTGGTCAGGTTATGACTGTACGGGTAAGTTTTGCCGCAGACACACGTGTAGTGCTTATTCTGATGGACAGCACCCACGTGGTTCCACCGAGCGCCGTAACTAGCGAAGCTTTTCTCACAGTACAGACAGCCATACAGGCCACCCTGGACAAACTGGTGAAGCGCAAGAGAATTCCTGACAAAACCACGACTCTCGGCAGAAATTCCATGACCCCTCCCTGAAAGGAATAATAAGACAGATGTCACTATTTCAGTACTCAATGTATAGATATGCGACCATAACCTAGAAGAAACAACTGAAATTTAACCTCATATTATTGGCTACAAGCATACACTTCATTGAAATACATATATGCACTACCGCATTCGTTATTTTAGTTGGAACATATTTTGTTCACAATAGAAAAGGAATGGGTGCAAGTTATGTCAACTGCGGAATGTTACCTGTGTTTAATTGGTAAAATAAACATCTTACTGTAATGTTACTTTGTACGGACCAGGATCATGTCGATCATTCACTATGGAATGGATCACGAGCATTAAGTTATGAGGGGTATATCTATGTTAAAGAGAAGGATCTAGCAAATGGAGTCGTATCATAGGAGTGTGAAATGAGAAAGCGTGAGTACATTGACAAGTAACTAGTGTAAGGCGAAAGTTAAGGTTGAGAATAATGAAGTTGTAGGGTTTGTGAATGAGCACACACATGCTCCGAGGAATTGCGCACAACTTCCATTTATAAAACTTGAACTTAAGAATTAAGCGTATTGGCATGATGTGATGTGACAATATATATGAGAGACATTCCAAATGAAACATGTTTTGATGTGATGTAATATGTGACAGTATATACTAGTATATGAGATACATATGCTATATTTAAAATGTGATCATATATATGAGATACATATATGAGCTAAATATGTATAGGTGTTAATATAATGTATAGAAATAAATAAAGGAAGGTAAATCAATTCTGAACTTATTCTTTTTTTAATTATATTTAGTGAAACCGGGGTGAAATGCCGGGGGGTACATGTCCTAGGGGGGACTTGTCCCGGGGGCACTTGTCCAGGAGGGACTTGTCCGGGGGGACATGCCCTAGAATCATCCACTGTATGTTATACACATATCATAAGCATAATTGCTTTTTCTAAATCTTCTTCTGTGACCAGCAGTGCCAAGATAAAATCTCGTGAAATGATCTTGATAATTCAAAACATACCAAACAATCCATCTGCGAATTATCTTATTATCTAGTTGTAATATAGGCATTAACGTTATTACCGGATGGTCCGTATTGTCGCTAACATATATCAAAGATTGTTTCTCGTCATGAACAGTCAAAAATATTAATTATATTGACCTATATACGGCCAAAGCAGTTCATAAATTGTGTAACATGTCATCTTTGTGATCAATACTTGTAATTATCCTGATTCCTCTAAGAATGTTGCTAGGGATATAACAAATACTCGAGAGGATCGTAATCCCATCCAATTTCTTGAAAGTGCTTTTTTTCCCCCAATCCTCTTCCAATCTATTGCCCTAGCTATGATGGAGGTATCTATAGGAACCCAATAACATACAATAGCAGCCGACTTGACACGTCATGGACTGTTCTGAGCACAATCAAAGGCGTTATCGGGAGCATTACGTACAGTCAGACTTCTTCAAGTAATGATTCCCTCAAAAACCATTTAACTTAGGCCTGTCCACAACGTGCTGAGGTAACTAATCGATTTAATAGATCCAGAGGAAAAAAGGGTGTTCCTTGAGGAACTGTGCGTAAATTTATCTAGGCGAGCCCTCTGCCCAAGTAATCACTCCTTTCGACGATGTTATTTCAAGTGAGAAGCTCCTGGAAGCCAATCTTCCACCCGCCACGGTCAGTCAATGAGGACTTGCAGTTTAGCTGATCGCGTTCTAAACCTCGCACAGAGACTAAGATAACGAGATTACACGAGAATCACTTCTCCCCTGAGAGAAAACTAATTTCGATCTGGGCAAATGATAATATTCACTTGCAATTTTCTATTGATCCAAGATTCGAAAAGCTTTTCTTTTCCGTTTTTCTTTGTTACTTGGATATTACATTTATTTCGATTTTCTTTAAATGGCGTCTGCTGGCGACGGTATGCTCGTTAAAATACAAACAACACTAACAAGCGTTCTGGCGCTAATCCACGATAATACAATGACGACAATTCACGTCATATTACCGCTCAAACATGTCCTGCCTCTCAATCGTGTGTCATAGATCGGGGAATAATTTCTCAGAATTCATTTTTTTAATTCTAGCTTGGCAAAGAAGGGGAGATAACAAAGCTTTAAATGCTGTCATGCACCGGAAATTGGGGTGGAGAAAGAAAAAAACCGGATGTGTTGTGGGCGGGGCAGCGCAATGTCATGGTCAGAACAGAAGGTGGTGTAGTGGTGTAATGAGATAAGATGGGCGTTATATATTATAGATATAGATATAGATTAATTGTTATGTGTTATCTTCGCGGCTTACATTTGTAGTTAAGAAGGTGTGGAATATATCCAAAATTAATGTAAGAAACTGCCAACGCCTGTGGTGAAGATATGTTGGTATACTATAACTGATATAATTTCACAGTTGGGATTTAATAGAAGATGACTCTTCGCCTATGACAGTTTTAACCATTTATTGCACAGTAGAATCCCGAGTAACAGTTTTGAATATTTATAATTATAATTATACTACCACAGCATAATCTGACATGACAAATACATTACGTTTGTCTGACGTAGGCTATTTAGCAAAACTGTTTGGGAAGTTGGTAACGTTTTACCATCACTAACGATTATGCATTGAGGTAATTTAGCTGTCTCAACTCAATGTACAAAATGACGTATAAACAAAAAAACAATGAATTATCTCTGAAATACTAGTAGTCTATATATATACAGTACGGTTATTTAGTATACACATAATCTAAATGCCTAATTTATTAATATTAAGTAACTCAGTGAACGTATAAAAGCACACTATAATCGTATACTATTATGTGTATTATACAATCAAGATATTATTTCTCCTTCCTTTATCATTATAATTAGTATTATTACACACACACACACACTAAAAATAAGTATTGCTTGAAATATTAACATCCTGTCTACTACCTAATTATGAAAAGTCAACGTCCTACTATACATCCAAGTTCATGAGCACGAAATTTATTTTGAAAACAATTTTATACATGTAATAAACGAGAAACAAGCAATGGTATTAAAAAAGTCAATAAGCGAAGTTGTGTTTATCATGGAAATTTCAAGGACTGAAACTTTTAATTTTCCATATCCTGTTGTTGTTGCTCTCTCTCAACGTCTTCTTTAACCACGTAACTACACATGTCAGTGCAGTTATCATCCTTGGTCTTGTCAGTACCAGCCGGTGCTCGCAGGTTTACTGCTACATTCAGCGCTACGGATGTTACGGGTTTCCTCCTGCTCTAAATTGACAAGTAGTGATATTAGTGACAGATTCTAGAAAGCGACTTTAAAGGCATAATATCACAAATATTTATGGTCGTTTGGGACTAGTTCTTAGGTACAACTGCAAAATACATTCACTTGACATAAATAAAATCATGTTTGTACTTCCAAAAACCTTTCCACCGCTGTTTGGTAGACAAATATCCAATGCAACCCCCTGTAGT
>JAVCKZ010084789.1:0-12300 GCA_034780755.1 Lepetodrilus elevatus
CGACTAAGCTGGGTAATGCTCCGCATAGGAACCTCTGCTGTGCATAGGGGTTTACGACTTGTTCATGCATACGGGCCCTGAGCTCTAGTGTCTCAACACACAGCACGGAGCTCTAGACTAACATATGCCAGATGTACAGGGGCAAGTTAAATTGCACTGCAGGCTGCCTATTTTTTAACATATAGCACCCATGGTGCAGGGTTAGAAGTTCCCACTCACCCGGCGGCCTGATCCATTTCTTGTAATGTTAAAGGTATCCGACGTGCTAGTAGAAATTTCATGTTTTGTTATTTATATCATTATTCGGGCAAGCACGTTTTAAAGTTAAGTTCCAAACCTGATGGTGTCTTTGCAACTTGCTCTGACTAGCCCGGCAGGCAAGTAACTTAAAATGGAAATGTTGTCCGTCATTTCAGGAATTTGCAGTGAAGTTTTTCATGTCAGTGTAGCTTTAATTACGTGGTGTTGCAGGTGAACGAGTACCACGCAGTCAGACAGAAGCTGACGGCGGAGATGGCCGACCACTCCAACGTCATCCGCAGCATGGTGGTCCGAGCAGAGGACGCTCGCATCATGGCCGACATGTGAGTAATACCGACAGCAACGGTAATATCGATAGCAGGACAGACAGCTTAACCTCTCCCCGCTGAAGGCGACTTAAGTTGCCCGATCGCATGCAGAAATGGAACACTTTGATTTTATTCAGCAGGGAGAAGGTTAACCCTCTCCATGCTGGAGGCAACCGGAGATGACCTAAAGAGCTGTGCCTGTGCCTAATCCGGCAGGGAGAGGGTTAATAACATGCTGCTGAGCAGCAGAAAATCGGGCGCCATATGGGCAGTGCTTTAGTTATATCAGTGACATTCTTGTTTTAGGAAGTCAATGAGGAAAGGGTACATGGAACTGTTTGACCTCAACCGTGACCTCATCAACGGCTACAAGATCAGGTGCAGCAATCATCAAGAACTGGTCTCGTGTCTCAAGCAGGTCAATCAGATCATACAGAAAGCTGGCCGCCTCAGAGGTACGTAATGCTAGTTCAGGGCCAGAGATTAACAAAACATTTTGAGAGTATGGATTTAAAATGCTCTAGGTACGTTAGTTTTGAGATCATGAAACCTTTTGAGTACGATTTCATGCTTTATATTAGCTAACATTATTTTGTATCTTTTAATTTTTATATATTTATTTTTATTTTTATGTTTTATGATTCATAAAGTAGCACTGGAAAAAAAAATTGAAACAATAGTAAAACCTATGGAATATCCTATGACAAAATATGAGTTGCTTTATTAACCATGAAGTTAAATTATTAAAGTAGCACTGGAAAATAATTGAAATTATGGTAAAACCATGATAAAATCTAAGTTTTTATATGAACCATAAAGTTAAATTTAAATACTTAGGAATATCTCTATAACCCAATCTCAATTTTGTTCATTGTGTCATGGGATTATTATTATTATTTTATTTTAATTGGGCTTTAGAGTCGCTTTCTAGATTCTTTCACTAATACCACAACTTGTCATGGGATTGATAAATGAAATAAATTTAGCAAAATTATTTCCATTTCAGTTGGCTCGTACAAGACGCAGATCGTGAACGCATGTCGGGCGGCCATTAAGAACGACAACATCAATGGCCTCTATAAGATTATACGAGCGGGGACGGCGTAATATACTGTAACGATAATCATCACCAGAAGCACTGAATATTCCACTGTTGTGGGTGTTCATTCTATACCATGGGGACGTTCCTTTCACCGTAGTACAGTGTCCAGCGTACTCTGAACAAACTGTTTTGTCGAAGGAACGAAACTGCACACTGTTCGGAACTTGTGTGGTCTGTTCCTGCTAGTGAGTTTGTGCAGAGTGAACATGGATAGAACAATGACGTCACACATTGTTTGCAAGAGAAATGTGCGAAGCATTTGGAACTTGGTTCGAGTACAGAAAGGACGGACAGCTATAACAGCTGAAAGGAATGTCCCCAAAGTGTTATTATTCTGGAACAGCTTAAAATTTCATAATTATCATCATCACAAGCGCTGAATATTCTCCTGTTGTGGATATTCACGAAATCTTGGTTTTCGCATTCTTAATTAAACACGACATACCAACATTGCAGTCATTTAACTCTCTCCATGCTGTAGGCAACCGGAGATGCCCTGATGAGCTGTTTTTATGTTTATTCCAGCAGGGAGAGGGTTAATTTAACCTCCCATCATGCTACCGACAACCAGAGATATCCTATAAAACACTGATTAAAGGATAAGGTTAAATAACCTGGGTATATTTTTCACTACGATCTTGTATCCACGAATTGTCGAATAGCCCACAGCGCTCTCGGGTCCATATGTCCCACACTCTCATATGTCTCTATCGTGATAGCTCCAAGTCTTTTGGTATTTTAGTAGGTACGAGAGTGTAGTGAAACTATACCCTGAAAAATAGACATTCCAACGATCAAAATTTGTATGTACAGTGTTATGATTCAAACATTGCCTTATTAACGTTAAATTATTACATTTATCCATTGTTGAATTATCCATGTATGCTTTGTCCATCTATTTATAGATACTACAATGTCGTTGTACGGTCAGAGACATTTAAAAAATAGAATCACGTGTGCTATAAGACGCTGAAATATTTCAACTATGAAGAATTTACGAAATCTAAAAGTGTTTGGTATGAAGGTTGTGTTGTTAAATGTTCAATGCAACTTGTATGAAAGTGTATTTTATGACTTACCAGTATCTGTGCACTTTACTTTTCCGTCCATTTTGTATTGTTGAAAATAGAGATCTGTTATTTATGGAAATATATTATATTCAGTTTGTATGTATGACTGGACTTATTCGTATTGTGCTGACAAATATTTTTTTTGTTCAGATGGCAACATCTTGAACATTTATTACAAAATGATGTCATCTGCATGGTTTGTGATGTAATGCGAACATGTTTGTTGAAAAAGTTACTTTATGTACATGTATATAATATATGTGAAAATGTAACACAATTTGTGTCTTGTGTGAGATGTCTGATTTGTAAGAAGGTGAACTAAATAGTATATTGCACTTTCTCTGATATTTTTGTTATTTTATTCAATATTGTGTTATTTTCTCCGACATTATCAGGTCACTGTTATTTTCATTTTCTCTGACATTAGCATTGTGTTTTGATGACATTTCAGTGTGGAACACTCAATTCTCATCCATCATTTGCTAGTCAAATAATGTAATACTTGAGTTTGAATCCCATCAGGGTACCCTGGTACCATCTCCAGCTGTATAGAAGATGGAACATGTTTCTCACTGGTCAAACATCATTGCAGACCAAGATTACCGTAATCAATTTCATGGTAAAAACACATTCCCATTTTAATTTATTCGAGATTTGCTTGATTTCAAATAGTTTTCTCAACTGTATTGTCAATATGATAAGTACTTTCCTATCACTGCTGGATGTGACAATGGAAACCTAAAAATAAATAATGATGGGATAATGTGGACAAAAAATGAAAATATTGTGAAATTTTGAAATAATATTTATTACCATAACATCGATATATTCTAAATGTGCAACAAAAAGTGGTACACATTGACATCTGATATACATATCACAGTACAACAGTTGCCTTGTTAATACAACAATGAATCTTGAACAGCAATGAAATAATTATCATCTGGTCTAAAGTTCATGAAAGGGCCATTCCATAAATGCCAACTAGGAGTAAATCTAGATTTACATAACTTCCTGCTATAGAACAAGCATGGCCCCGAGATTACGAAACGTTTTCTGAGTACGATTTCACGCTCAATTCAAAGTTTTAAACGTCATGTAATTTTTTAGCTTGAGGATGAAATCGTACTCAAAAAGTTGTGCGATCTCTGGGCATGGTGTATTTATTTAACTCGTCCACGCTGAAGGCAACCAGAGATGCCCAAAAGAGCAGTGCCTGTGCCTAATCAAGCAGGGAGAGGGTTAAATGTTATAGGGCTTTAGACTAACCTGGATTAATGACAAATACTTAACTAATTGTCCTAAGCTTACACCGGACTACAGTACATGGGCGAAATATTCCCACACCGACAGAAAACAATTACAGTGTACGCAATCATGAAACACAGACCAGGCCCCCGAGATTATGCAACTTTTATGAGTACGATTTCATGCTCAGCTCAAAAGGTTTTATCATACCCATGTAAATTTTGAGCTTGAGCATGAAATCCTATTCAAATTGTTTCGTAATTTCTGAGCTAGATTGTTTCAACAGGAATGATATAGTTGTGAGTGTTGCCATCAGATATATAATTAAATACAATACAATACACAATTTTGGGTAAAAATATAGTGAATGCCATAACATTCTATTTGGTGAGGTGTAAAGAGAAAATGCTGATATCACAGCGCTGTGTTTGAGGATTTAAAAATGTAAACAATCGCTGAAGGAGCTGAAAGGTCAAGGCTGATATCACAGCGCTGCTTATCTTTGAGGATTTAAAAATAAACAATCGCTAAAGGAATATCCTCGAGTTGGATGGATCAGATGTCGAGGGTTAACGGTCAAGGCACTATAACTACAAGGCTACTGAAGGTACAAGTTGTAAAATTCCACTGTTTCATGAAAGGGTCGTACTATCAGGGGAGTAGATCGAGGTCTACGTCATTTCCTGCTATGGAGTATGTTCCGATTAGTATAACTCTTTCATGAAACACAGGCTTGATGATGTCATCAGTTTACTTGAAGAAGTTCATTAAAGAAAAATAAACATAATTTCAAATATTATCATGTTGATGGTAAGCAATAACTAAATCTATCAATCTAATATTATTTGGCCCAGGTTTTCAATAAGAAATATTACAATTCTTAACAATGAAAGTGCCATTAACTTATGACATAATTACCCATTATTCCTGCATTGACTTTCAATGCTAGTATAACGTCGCATTAGTTAATGGAGGTTTAATGACACGTTAATGGAGCATTAGTGTTTCATATAACCGGGCCATGATTTTTAACAGTAAATTTACAGCGTTGAAATAGTGAATTCAGTAACAAATATATTAGGAATATTAGGGTACATTCGGGTAAATGCTAATGACATAATTAATTGGAGTACATTATCTAAGAAAAAGTAAGGATAGGTGTTGTCCTATTATGTTCATGTGATGTCGAGTAAGGTGTTGTCCTACATCTATGTAGTGTCGAGAGTGGTGTTGTTTTATGCCCATAGTGCTATGTCCATGGAGTACTAGTATACAAAATTGTCTCTTCTGTCTATAATTATGGTGTAAAGTAAGGTGTCATCTTACATCTATGTAGCATCAAGTATGGTGATGTCTCATATCCAGTGTTATTCATGTAGTCTACAGTTTGGTGTCTTCTGTCCATATAATGTAAAGTAAGGTGTTGTCTCAATATAAGGTATTGTCTCGCTTCTGTGTAGTGTCGAGTATGATAATGGCTAATATCCATGACGTGTATTATATTAGGTCTACATGAGAATATAGCACCCGCGGGATATTATTTGTGCCTTTTTATCTGTGGGAGAGCATTTTTATCATACCATGTTGGGCCCATATTCTCGAAACTTTGGAAGTCCTAAGACATTCAGAAATACTAAGAATTTGCCTAACTGGTTTCCTGCTTATGTCAATTATAAATAGATATTTTCTGACTAAGTAGTTCTTAAGTTGCGAAGTTGCGAAGTTTCAAGAATACTGGCCTTGGTCGGTATTGAACTTCGGAACAATAGTAACATGGCAGAAAATCCTGTTTTCCACAATAGGCGTATCGGAACCAATCAGCATTGGCATACACTGCCACACCTCCCACAGATAAAGATGCAAAGTTCCCCACGGGTACTACACAGAAGTTATACAGTATTCTGTGTGTTGGGGGCTGCTCCTTTCTAGCTGTTCTGTCTGTACTTTCTGTCCGATGCATGCGCAGTTACACTGTGCGGTGTTATCCTTGGTAACTGCGCATGCGTCGGACAGAAAGTACAGCTAGAAAGGAGCGGCCCCTTATATTATATGTGATGAGCAAATGACTGAGCATTATGCTTCCTGAACCATCTCTATTCAGATGTGGAACTTAAAGCTAGAATTAGGATCCCGGTACTCTCCGAAGAACTGGGCAGGCAAATCTCGGTTTGGTAATTTCTTCTGTTTTTCTGCAAGCTCTCGCTTTTTCTTGTTTTTCTGTAGCTGGGTTGGGGTTTTCCTAAAAGAAAAGTCAATGGTGAGATTATCGCAAACAATGTTGAGGACCGATCAGGACTGTATATATAAATAGTATTTGGAATCAGTTGCTAGCAGTACTGTAAATGTGACATAAATCGATGCCGATTCTGAAATTTATAATAATAATAATAATAATGATAATATAATAATAATAATAATAAATAATAATATTAATAATAATATAATAATAATAATAATCTGCTCACTTCATGGGTGGCAGTGGCGAGACGTAGGCAGTTGATTGGACGTTGGTGATCTGCTTCTCCACCAATGACGGCTGGTGGGTCTGATCCCACTGCGTCTTCTCAAACTTCTTGTAGCACAACGGACATGTGACCTCATTTAACACTGCAGAGATGAAACAGTTTTAAAATTGGAGTTTAAATCCGTTTATAAAATTATTTCACTAATATCACAGCTTGTCAGTTTAGGGCAGGAGGAAACCCGCAACATCCGTAGCCCTGAATGTTGCAGTAAACCTGCGAGAGCCGGCTGGTACTGACAGACCACGCACATCTGAGGCCTGTTCAGAAGGGCGAGTTTACGCGAGTTATCGCGTGACGTTACATATCTGAAGGATGAAGGTTGCTAAGGCGATTTCACGTGTGTACACGCGGTTTCGCGCCCTCCTGAACAGGCCTCTGAGTGAGTGCGTGATCATGGATTATAACGATGCTGTGGGAATCTTTCAAGGATATCTGGCTACAATCTGCGTTACAACTCTACAGACGGCACATACTATCAATATCGCGTCAGAAAGGTAACTTCGCAAACATTGATGTCTAGCTCCCAGGACAGGATTTTTGCTTTTTGGCTCTGAAGTCCAAATGTTCTACCATTGTGCTACCACCTGCCCGGAACAGTATTAAACATTTTTTTAAATCAAAATGAACATGTTCCATATGTAGGTATGAACGCTGAAAACATGTGATGTCATTCAGCAATGCAAAAAGCAAACATAAGTACATCATAAAATTCAATAAATGTTTATGTCTTTTTAAAAATTAGCATAGGTAGAAAAGTGGCCATAATACTATAGTTCAGGCTAAAATTAAGGTACTATCTGTATCATGACAAAACTCAGGGTATCGTTTCACAAAGCTCTCGTATCTCGGGTGCTGATCCAGACTTTCAGGTTAGGGGGGGGCGCAAAGTGTATTTTAGAGGGGGCTCATAATTTCACCATAATACAAAATATACGTTTACCGGGTATTGAACAAAATTGTCCAATTCTAGGGAGGGTGCAAGCCAGGTAAGCCCCCCTTGCATCCGCCCCTGTATCTACTGCAAGACCATGAGCACTCTTGTAGCGATTTTTTCTACATGGGAATCGTGCACTTACTAGAGCGTCATGATCTCATAGTGGATATGAGCTGCAAGAAACGCTACCCATGATAAGTAGATATTTATTTATTTCATAATCGATTTTGGCGAGAATAATCGTCCTACCTGCTCGCTCCATTAGGAGGGGGTGTCCGTGGAGCTTGGCGGAATCGAGCACAACGTCGCCGCGGATGTTTTCAGTGTACAGGTTGGCTCCGTGCTGCAGACAGCAATTGAGGCATTCGGCACGACCTCCTTCCGCAGCGTAGTGACCCGGAGTGTTGCCGTGATCTGCCACCAAAAAAAGTAGTTCTACGTTTAAAAAGTGTACGTGACAAGGTTGCTTGAATATTGAAATATGTTCAGTTTATGGTGAAAACTCTAAAGCAGATTTGCCACGTCGAGAAAAATGACGAATATTTCACTGGATTTTCAATAAATTGATATTTTATGACCAAGATAATATTGTAGCACTCACTATGTGCACATTTCTAGCATGTATTTGGTGCAAACTAGTGAAAGAATCTAGAAAGCAACTCTAAACCCTAATTCAAAATATAAAATTATAAATTGTGCAAATTATTATTGTTATTATTACTTCAATACATCTATACAAATAATGACTATTTGGACAGCTGCTAATTGAGCTGCTAATAAAATTGAGAATATACTTACAATCCTGAACATTTGGGTCAGCTCCCTTCACAAACAGCCAATGCAGAACTTCTATTGAACCATAATTAGCCGCCTGAAAGCAGATGTTTCAGAAAGCATGTAATTTTAAAAACAGCTAAAAAAATATTTTTTTTAAACATTCCTTTTAGAATTAATATTGACATTATTGCAAAGATAAATTATTTCACTGCAAGCATTTCCATGCATACTTACAACGTGAGCGGGTGTCTTTCCTTCCGTCTGTATGGCGCCGATGGCCGTGCCCTGGTTGATGAGGAATCGCAGCGTGTCCAGCTGGTTGTATTTGGCAGCCACGTGCGCTGCCAGGAATCCGTTCTTGTCGCCCAGCATGGTGTCGCAGTCCCGCTCCACCAGCACGATCATGCTGTCCAGGGCTGGGATTGGATGAAATAATCACGTGACATCAACTGAACTATATATAGACCAGGCCCCGAAATTACGAAACTTTTCTGCGTAAGATTTTATACTAAACTCAACTCATGTTTTTGAGCATAGCACGTGAGTTGAGCACCAAAACGTACTCAGAAAAGTTTCGTAATCTCAGGCCAGGGGGTCTATTCTCAAAATGTTCTTATGATTGTACAACAATATTATTGTGAACACCTCAATATAAGGAAGATGAAGACCTCAATATAAGGAAGATGAACACCTCAACTATAGAAGATGAAGACCTCAATGTAAGGAAGATGAACATCTCAATATAAGGAAGATGAAGGAAGATGAACACCTCAATATAAGGAAGATGAACACCTCAATATAAGGAAGATGTACACCTCAATATAAGGAAGATGAACACCTCAATATAAGGAAGATGAACACCTCAAGATATGCATGGAAGAACAGTCAGAACAGAAGACGCAAATCGCAAGCGCCTCTTTTTTTTATTGAATTAGCGTGTATTTTTTGGTAAAATTAGTGTGTATTTTTTTTTTGTCGCAGCAGGAATATCTCACCAACATGCGACTACTAGACTAAAGATATAAACAAATGGGGAAAAGAGCTGATTTATTGATAAAACATGATTTGGGTGAAAATATTTCATCACTGTTCATAGTGGAATGTCACCACTTTCTGTGTTTCCTACAGAAAATTGTCCCTTTAATTAACCCTCCCTCTGTTGGATTAGGCACAGGCACTGCTCTTTAGGGCATCTCAGGTTGCCTTCAGCATGGAGAGGGTTAATTTGTCAAAAATATTTTATTGCATGATCATGTTGAATTTATATAGGTGTTATATGTGCATACCTCCATACTGAGCTGTATAGTGAAGAGGTGTCCTTCCGCCTCGACACTGACTGTCCAAATCCACACCATGGTCAAACAAAAACTTGATGACTTTTGTGTGGTTTCTCTGGGCTGCCAAGTGACTGGCTTGTCTCCCCTTGTAGTCCTCCGCCACCAGATTGGCTCCTGTTGAAAAACAAGGCGATACAAAAATGTAGCTTTCAAATGCATTAATGCAGTATTTTAAAATAAATATACTTAAAACAAATTGTTATTTTCATTGTTATTTCTATACATAAAAATAAAAATATTAAAAACTGGTTTGTTTTTTCTCTGAACGTGAAAGTGATGGCATCTATTTTTTTAAAATAAGGTTATGTTTCCATTAGATGATTAGTTCACAAGGATTTTCGCTTGGAAAGGCAATTGAAAATATTTTTGAGGTACAACAGTGCCAACACATATACATGAATTTGCAAAATCGTCACTTTAAAATCAAACTACATTTTCTGCTCCCTAAGAAGTATCCACACTCGCCTTTATCCACCAGTATCTTCAGACACTTCATCTCCCCGTGGTAGGCTGAATGATGAATGGCCGTCTGACCCTGGTTGTCGGGCGTGTTGACATCGTTGACGACCAGTAGCAGTGTGAGGACGCAGTCAACATGGCCGCCAATGCACGCGTCGTGCAATGGAGTGCGTCCGGAAGCTCCACGCACGCACGGATCTGCACCTTCCTGAAAATTGAAGAATAATAAATTCAGGACCTGGTTTGTTACTGATTTAGAAATATCTTTATTTCCTATAAATTAAATACATTGCTACATATGTAATATTGTGATGTCACATTTGTTATGTTGAGATTCCAAAAATTCTTCACAGCAGCATCTACTAAATTTAAAACGTACTTGCCCGAACAGTGATACAAATAAAAAAAATTATGAAGTTCTACTCGCCCTTAGGATACCTTTAGCATTGGGAGAAATGGTACAACACTAGGTATGCAGAACAGTAACATTATTTGGAATATTTAGAACAGGCCACTTTGGGGATTACTTTTGTATTGGTGATACTGTTATAATTTTTGTAGATTTATTTTTCATATTTTTCTCTAGTTAGTAATTTTATGTAGTGAGTGAGTGATTATGGAGTTTGATGTCACTGTGGGAATCGTTCACCTATTTATGACAATAGTAATATTAAAGGCATAATGTCACAGATATTTATGGTTGTTTTGGACTAGTTCTTAGCTTATAACTGCAAATTACATTCACTTGACATACATAAAATCATGTTTGTACATCCAAAAAGCTTTCCACTGCTGTGTGTTTGACAAATCTTCACTGCAAACCCCCTGCGATGATTATACAGTTCTATCAGATGTGATATTATGCCTTTAACTTTAAGTAGAAATGAAATTGGTGTTACAGTCAAAAATATTTTCCACTTTGAATTTAATTGGAATATAAAGGTATTCTCTCTGCACCTTAATGAGTTCCGCTACAACGCGAGTTTGTCCGTATGTACTCGCCAGCTGCAGCGGAGTACGCTCCAAGCCACCTCGTTTGACGCTGATGTCAGGATTGATGCTGACCGTATCCAGGAGTTCACGGATTCGCTCGACGTCGCCTTGTTCCGAGGCCTCAACAAAGTTCAGAGATCCTGTAAAAATAATTCATCATGATCAACCTCCATCCTCCTACACCTGGGGTGAGTTCAGGCAGTGAGAGTACATGTTTCATGCTAAATCTCCATATACAATTTTAGCTTGAGCATGAAATCGTACTCGTAATCTAAGACTGTCAGTACCAGCTGACTACTTCTTTCACTATTTACATATTATTTCACTAATATAATTTGTCAGACAACAGACAGATAAGTGACAGATACAACTTTACTCCCCCCTCCTCCCCCACAAAAACTAACTAAATAAATAAAATAATAAAAATAAAAAAATAAAATAAAACGGTCGGGACCAAAATTACAAAAATCCCTGCTGACCAGCTGACGTCTTTGACAAAACACACACCAGCACATAATTATATTCTAAAATAAACCACCTGTTTAAATAAATGCAGTATCCCCATTAGCATGTTCAGTTACATAATGATTGAAATACAACTTAACATCTGAGAGAAAAACAAAAAGTTCGATTACCACTCTTCACTGTGTTGACTGTTTCCCTGGAAGACGCCATATTGTTTACATCCAAGCAGGCCCCTTTCTGACATGTCGTAAATATATAATCACCTCACTTATCAATCAATATGTACTAATTACGGTGAATTTGCGAGTCATATATGTTGTTAAATAGCCTGGTTAACTGTTCTGTGTATTGACATCAGCACACCAATATTATTTTATAAATAATTTAGTTGCGTGCGTGCGTGCGTGCTTGTGTGCACTTGGCCTGGGCAAACGTATGGTGAGCAGTTGGGGCCACAATCAGCTGATAATATGTGCAGTACATGTATTATTTACCGACACGTTTTCACCAGTATACAGGAACATTAGACTTATCTACTTTATATCTACCTGTACATGCATACATCTTCAATTAAAGGCATACTATCACATATATTTATGGTTGTTTTGAACTAGTACATTCACTTGACATACGTAAAATCATGTTCCAAAAAGTTTTCTACCGCTGTGTGTGACAAATCTTCACTGCAACCCCTCTGCCACTCTTAGAGTCGGGTTTAAATCAAATACGGCCAACGGCTCTATAATAGGAAGTCAAAGTAACGTGGAATCTCGTGTCGAGAAATTTTAGTTTGGGCGCACTTTACGGGAAACTGTAAAGGG
>JAVCKZ010084800.1:0-12299 GCA_034780755.1 Lepetodrilus elevatus
TGTCATTATTAGGAGCCTCATGCCCCCGGAAGTCAGTTTCACAATGAGGCTCCCACCATTACTTTCACGTCCTATTGCTTGCCTGATTTGATGTCCAGTATTGGCTTGGGTGTAACCTACAACATACGATGTCCTTTAGATCTTAGTATTTACATAGTAGTTCCCCAGGGAGGGGTTATTAGTGTCAGAGGCCAGCAGTAAGACGCCACACAGGGGCCACGTGCACCACGACTGGTGACGTCACACAGGGGCCACGTGCACCACGACTGGCGGTGGCACACAGGGGACTGCTGGAAGATTTGGACAGAGTCACGCGATGCGTCACCTCTGGAGGTTCGATCCCCGCCGTGATGGACACGACACGCGCATCTGATTGGCCTCGTGACACCAATGTGCAACAAAAATACTTCTTCATGACAAGAACTGTCGTAGAAAAGAGAAGTCGAGTCTACGTTTGACTCATTTGAATCAGATCAGCGTTTCTGTGTAAACATAATTCCTGTAGGCATGATTCAAGATATCGTGATGACATTTCCAACACCTACACCACCATGGCTAGCGGCGTCATTGATATCGTAGGATTCGCATGGTATAGATGTTAACCTCGATACGTCTGACTTGTAGTGTTAGCCTAATTTTCGCCCAGGGTATCCTTTCACGAAGCTCTCGTATACATTAAGAGACCATAACACTCTTTGCCGATATCTAATAGCCTACACTGCAGAGAGAGAGAGAGAGAGAGAGATAGAGAGAGAGAGTTAGAAAAGAGAGAGAGCGAGAGAGAAGATAAATGAGATAGATAGATAGAGAGAGAGAGAAAGAGAAAGGAGAGAGAGAGAGAGAGAGAGAGGGAGGGGGGATCATTTTCTTTTTTTAAACTATATTTATTGGAAAAAAATCCTGGTTCCGGAAGTGAGCTTTGTGAAAGGATACCCAGAGCCTATATACCGGTATACTTCACAATGACACATCCTACCTCAATTCATACAGTAGCGGAAAAAACACCTCGCATAATATCACTATTCATTATATATATGTCACCCTCTCTTTCGTGATCGAATTAACGCTCGTGATCATTTCCGGGAATTCGGCATACCATTCTTCCAGCACATTCTCAAGAAGGTGAAGGTCGAACCTCAGACTCATCGACCTTTTAGGCAAACTCCGCCGCCGAGAATCTATACCCTGTGCACTAAAAGTTTATTCACATATTTGTCCGTTAGTCGAGACCAATCGAGCAATCGAGATAGACGTGGGTCATCATTAGACGTTTACCCGCCATCACAATTGGAATGTAGACGACTTTACTGAATCAACGACTTCGTTCAAACATGACGGACACGTGCAGAAAGCTCGGGTCAGCTATTTAAAAGAACCGAGGAATGACTTTATTTTTTGGCTCCAAAAGGCGAGATTAATTGTAGAACAATGTTCACAATTGTAAAATTAATTTTAATAGAACGTGTAATTAATGATTTTAGTATTTGTCTGCATCTATCTGCGACTTTTATCGTGAATACGTTATTTACGCATTAATAGGCAATACGTTTATTACTATACTGTCCATTGCATATGTGATTCGACGTTAGATAAGCACACATTCCTGAATGAATACATTTGTCATTTGACGAGACAATATCTGTTAATAATGCATTAAGACGATTGTTCGCTGTCTTGCTAGGGATTTATGTCACAACGGTGGTCTAGATTGGGGTTTCGTGTTTTTTTCCTTCATGTCCATCATTCTACAATGAGGTGGCAACAATCTCATCACAAGTCATGGATGCCCAGTTCCAGATTATTAGTATAGTCCTATATATTGCGCAACAGAAACCTGTGTTTAATGAAAACTATCTTAGTTCGGTTCTTGAGCGCATTGTGTTGATTTCCTGTACAGTTTGTCAATATGCGCCATATATGGTCAAGATAGGACTGGAACGTATTTACAGTAGAAACAATGGCTAAATTAAATGGTAAATTTAAATGGTAAAATTAAATCAATGTTTCCGGTGGACAGGTCACGTATAAAGACAAAGCCAGGACTCTCAGACATCGTGGTCAACCGACTTCAGAGAGTCCAAAACACAGCTATACGAGTAGTTACTCTTACTGGAAACCTTTGCGTATATATCACACCCCATCCTCGAAATCCCGGACATTATAACCACACATAATCTCCGTCAAATACCCTGGGATACAATGTTATCCGTAACTTCCTTTTAAATTCCCATTCTTGTTTTCAAGTCTCTTCGTGATCTAGCACCAGACGCGTACAGATCTAAACCATCCAAGGTTCCAGGTCATGCGATGCTCACATGATTCAACATGTGAAGGAATTCGGAGATTGGTCATTCTAGGCTGTAGGTCAATTCCTATTCCTATGGACGTCACTCTATTCTGGAAACTAGAGTGCCCTCCCAAATATCCGAGGGCCCTTCATTTTAATGAAGAATTCAAATTGTAATAACATTTTTTTTTTTAAACCTAACCCTTTTCAAGGTTACGTCAAGATGCTTCTCAATAATCATATTAGATATACCTTGAGGTGTCAACAAGTGTTATAATAATAATAATATGGCGGTTAAGAACACAGTCTCCTGGGCATTTCTGTACGAAACAACATTACTCTGAGGTAACCCTCCAACCTTAGCAAAGGTTGAATATGCCAAGATTGTATTCTGAGGTTGGATATATGATCACCTTAGTGTTCATAAGCCTTTCTTCACATGAATATATATACTGTAGTTTATTTATTAAAATTAGATATGAACAATACCGAAAACTTGAGTGTCAACACTGACGACCTAGATCTATATCCAGTGTGTTTAGGAAAGTAAGAAATAATTGTCGATTTTTGTGAATTGTCTCGCTGGTCAAGGCAGTGATAGTCTTGGTACTCGGAGCCCGGAGCGTCTCGCCGTCATTGCAGTCGTTAATGGCCGGCCTGGGTGTAATGGCGGTGGAGTATCATTAGCGGGGTGTTGACACTTCTGTAAGGTAGCGGTTAACCTCAACAAACAAGCTAATAGCGACATATTCCGTAGTAGCGATTGATCTTGCGATTACTCTACTCACAGATGTTAATAGCTCGGGGAAGCTTTCCAGTCGCCATCGATCGCTTACAAGCAGACGACAATTCTTGGAGCTCCGGTCCTTTTGCATGACTTGGCAGACGACAATTCTGGTAAACCCCTACTAGCATGAATTGGGGTCATATCTGTCGCAGAGATTGGAAAGAACATTTCAAATGCATAGACTGTTAGGCCATATTGTCGTTATTTAAGGATAGGAATTTGGTAGCTTGCATACAAACAAAGGTCAACGGTGTAACACGAATTAGATATTGCAATTACATAAGGAAATTGACACTGGCGCGAACCTGGACATTGAGAAGGACAGCTGATAATTGTAGGCTACTGGACACGTCAGGGATCTCAGAACTCGTGGCTCTGACGGTGTGTGATTGTGTCTAGCTACATGTATTCGTGAAAACTATATATAGTGAATTAGTATATATAATGAATGAGAAAAGGTTAAATTGCAAACCCGGTCATAACACAGGTGGATGGGAACTTTTGAAGAAGGATAAGAAATACTGATGTAGACAGGCGAAGTGTATCCAGAGACGTCGATATTGCAGTCTTATATTATAGTAGGCCCTATACTATGTCTAATGTAGCCTGGGACCGTATTCACGAAACGGTTTTTAGTAAGTTTTTGTTATATATTTATAATTAGTCATCAAAAACTGTCTTAAAACCTTTCGTGAATACGGCCCCTGGTGTGTAGGTAGAAATATGATGCGACAAATACTAGACTTGCAGGAACAACACATTCATTGGGCGACGTATGGACTTCATTACTGCATGACTGTATGACACTGACGGCCATGTTTGAATGCATGTTAGACACGGCTTCCACTGATACAGCTATATTTCCACTGCAGGACGAACATGTTCAATGTCAACACTTTAGGTTATTAATGCCACTTCCACTAGATAAATTTCAATAAACATGTCTGCTGTTTTTTCACTGCTAGTGTCGTATTTCTCTAGAGATGGTTGGCAGCAATTTAAGGCAAGGACGCATATATGGGAGAATGTGGATCTATTCCTTACCATTTCCTTATTTCTTTCTCTTTTACCTCTCCATCCCACCCTATTTTTGTTATAACTTTCTCAAAATACTGTCCAAATTGTAGACGTTATATTACCGTACGTTCAGATATATCCATATGTAGACTACTAGTAATGTGATGACGAAGACCTCCATTCAACCTTCATGAGGAATAAAACGTCAAGGACACGTACACCTCAGATGGCGCCTTAGTGATTGAACGGAAAGAATGACGGTTACATAGCAAGTAATCTAATAGATCCGCTTCCTGAAATGATCGAAGAAAGTCAGCAAAGCTTGTTCTTGGACAATGTTCAACAATAATCCAATATGGCGTGGCCCGCTAGACAAGCAGACGGTAGTTACGCAACTAATGGAATCACCCGCCCTGACTGACACGCTCCGTACTGTTTTCCTAACACATACTCGCATGAAATCAATCAACATGTCACGGATAGTTGTCACGTTTAATGCCAACCAGATTCTATAGCGTTTGTTAAAAGCACTTGCTAAACCTTGGTTTATAAATCACCTTACATGACATTGTGTATTCACTATATAATCACACATTCGAATAGAACGCAAGCGAATGCAAAAACTGCATGTTTCATAAGATGGTAGAATCTTCATTCATGATTTAGGCATGCAATTTAGGTTTTGTTTTCATGACATTGTAGAAAAGTATTATTTATGCCTAAATGTAAATAGAATACCCTGAAACTGACCAACCAAGGTACCGCCATTTCTTTCAATGAACAATTTTCATTAGAAGAATGATGTCAATAATGTATTGTCTACCTCTAGGTGCGTCCCCTACTTGACTATCAGTTGTTGGCAGGAAGTGACCAGTTCGCTATGACCATCTACCAGACCTAGTATAGACTATTGGATTTTGTAGAATAGTTCTACTGCGATCTCCAAGCTTTAAACAAAGGTACACGCAAAGCTACTTTTCCGTCCGGTGTTTGCTGGGAACCGACACGTCATTCCGATTTACCAAACTCGCAAAAAGGGAGGTGACGCCCAAGAGACTTCTCCCTGGACGTGCAGTCCCCTCGAGTTCTCCCACCTTCGCGGCTACACGCGCACACGAAGCCTCGCTTTTAAGTGTCCCCTTAAATATTAATGAATAGTTGTCACTGCCCGCTGTTAACCCCCGACTGCTGGTGCGTCTGTCAGCGCAGCGGTCATCCAGCATGTGTAGGCAATTCTAATGTGACCAAGATTTGACATTTCCAAACTAAATTGGTCCTGCGAGACACGAACATCTATCATTCCATTAACAGACGCCTGGCTTCCTTGTTTTACGGCCTATCCCTCAGGTGACATTCCAGAAGTCGAGTCCATGCTTTATGGCTTGGACATATGTACACGGCCATATGTAGACAAATCGAAAGACATTAAAACACGCTTGTCATTAAACAAAAAGACGAAAGCTTGGAATACTGTAAGTAGTGAACATTGACTCATATGCTGCTTGGTGATCGACACCTGCACTATGCTGCACATCCTGCCTCCATGACCTTGGTTATTTTAAGGAACAATTCATGTAAAATGTTCGTGTCGCCATAGTATCATCTAGTATATGTACTTATAGTACCGTTTGATGTCTTGATATGACTAAATTGTCAAACAATCCCGGATATAGAGGTTATAGAAACTACCTTGCCAATAAACCCTCCTGTAATTTATCTTTGTGTCATATAAAATATCCTGCTATAAAAGATTCTCTTTATCTCAAATTCCATTGAACGACGGACGTAACGTACATTTCTAACGACTTTTGTACAAGAGATGAATGTGTGGCAATAGCTAACTCCTCCAAACTCTTTAAAATCCTGAACACGCCGCCTTTAGTGGAACAATCACGTCAAGAACTTGTCAACCCGTGTCAGCGACTTCAAGAATCGTCCGAGACCCAGTACAACACTGGGCGTGTCCGTGTGCGCCGCCCAGGCTGATTCATGTCGATATTCCCGCTCACTGACGAGACAGATGACGGACTTAAGTCAGATTTGAATTTGCATATTGATTGAAGGAGGTCATGATGCCAGGTGGAGATCAATGGGGATAGCGAGAGAAGAGTAGGGGGATGTTCGACGGAATGACATATTGAGCCACGCCATCTCCTTCGTCAAAACAACACGGCCGCGGTGCCGAGTGTGGGCGACTTATTAAATAACCAATGTCTTGTCAATCATGTGCTTTTCCGGAACAGAAGCAATCGGATTTACTCGGCCTGCATTAGTGGCCGGAAGTTTGATCGGTATTTCATATCCACCGAGTTGCTTCCTGATGCCTATAGCGTGGCACCTCGTATATGAATACCATATGCAATAACGAGTTTTGTTTGGTAAATAACAGAGGAATAAATAAACATGTATGACGTGTTTGTTCGTATATATGTGTGCTAACTGGATACTGACAGCACGTGCGGGTCCCGGAACTGACTGAAGGGGGCCAACAAGTCCAGATGTCTTAGCCAAATATACGGCGTTGTTAATTTACACTTCATTTAGTTACTGGCGTGGGCTATACAGTGCTGTAGCGTTGTCTTATGATGACTGGAACTGCCATAGGATCAACAGTCTATTTAATTGAACACTTGGTTATCCGAGACCACCACTGGTTAATAATGGAATATATGGTCAGCTAGGGTATCGGCCTATCAGATCAGAAAACCACGAGCAATATATAGGCCTACTGTATAATATATACTTTAATTCCTATCTCCTCGTTCTTAGTGCTCTGGAAAAACGAAGGGACTTTTACCTCAGGTGTCCAGTAGTGATTCAATCTGTGATAAGTATAAAATAAGTTACCAATTTCCAAATCAGCCGTTTCATTCATAAAAGAACCAAAGTCCAATACGAAGGGACTTTTACCTCAGGTGTCCAATCTGTGATAAGTATAAAATAAGTTACCAATTCCCAAATCAGCCGTTTCATTCATAAAATAACCAAAGTCCAATACATTGTTCCACGTTTTCTGAATATATGACAGTGTCATTTGAGATGATCATGGAAGAAAATTACAAAAATAGTTTTTTTTGGTTAATTGACAAAACAGACAAGCTCGAGGAATTGAACAGCAGTTAGCTTTGCTGTCACCTTGACCACTGTCCATCCCGAGAGAAGCCAGGATGGGGTCACAATGATATCATCATTACGATTAAGGGTACGTTTTGCAATTCAATGAGGATCGTCTCTGGTCGATAATATCTCCTCTCGGCGAGATGACTCCTCCTGTGGTCTTCGGTCGTCGGTCAACAAGCTGCAATGTTGAGCCGGAGACCGAGGTATTTGAATTATTTACAGCGAACAAACAAATCAACGACAGAGTGCTAAGAATAGCCATTCACGGGGAGACCACTAGACGGATGTGAGGTAGGTGTGAGTGGGGTCCGGGGAACGCTCTGAGAGGTAGATTGCATGAGGCAGAAAGGACGAGCATATGCCGTAGTAGTAATTGAGAGACAGCGTGCACACAGATAGCGCTAGACGTGTTGTTATGCCATTTGTGATATTACAATTATATATGGTCCGAGTATAAACACCATATACACACACATGTGCAAGCGCATCCACACACATCCACACACGCTCCCTCCTTCCGCCATACACACACACGTGCAGACACATATGTTAACATGGGAAAATGTGTATAATTTTCCTTGACGTCATGAATATTTCACATTGTGTACATGCTCGTTGTAAATAGTTCGATTGGCTTGGACAATAAACGAGTCTAAATATTCTCCATAGGTCTGTTTTGGATTGATGTGTGGTCACCATCTGCAAGCCAAACGACATCCCCCATCAGCAGGAAAACCCATTTTAATACATATACAAAAGCGAGTGCACGCACGCTCACAAATAAATGTATTCACACACAAGCACATACACACATTACACATACAGACATCATCGTTATTATCATCATCGTTATTATCTCCGTCACCATCATAACCACACCAGCATCGTTATCTGCTAAACCCTACTCCTCTTCATCATCAACAACAACGCTAACACACTGATGAACATCATATATCCATCCTCTGTACGCCATGTATTGTCAGTGCTTCCTGTCATCTGGCGGATGTAAACAGGCAATGCCCTTGCGAGTCAGAGGATGGAACATCATCATCAACAACAGCATTAACAACGTCGTTGTCCTCGTCCCCACCTCAATCGTAATAATAATAATCATCATCATCATTGCAAGCTTCCTCCTCCACCTCCTACTCCACCTTATCATCATCATCATCATTATCATCATTATCATTATCATTATCATCATCATCATCATCATCATCATCATCATCATCATCATCATCATCATCATCATTGCAAGCTTCCTCTTCCACCCCCTACTCCTCCTCCTCATCATCATCATTATTAACATCTCAAGTGTGACCACTATATCTCCATTGGCATTGTGTCGGGAAAGCGTCCGTAGATACTATACGTGGTTCCACGTCATTACCAAAATACACTAAAAGCTGGCACTCGTTCGCCTGTTGGCCTCAGCGTTATAACTGGTAAACAAGGACTGAGCACAGTAGTCTCTGTCTGAACCCTGACCTGCTGGGTATAACTGCATGTGTTTTAACTACGACCGCAATATTCTAGTGAGCTAGCACCATCAGCCAGTGGAAATATCCGGTCTAGTACCTGTATAGGCAGAGATAGGCACGAACGCGTACAACATGCAAACCGTGATACGAGTGAAATAATCTTGAAAGCGGTGTAAAAAAAAACCTGCACATTTCAACCAACTAACCTCTCCGTGTAGTGTCACAGAGTCCAGGACAAATCCCGCGAGCCATCCATCAACGCACACGCCGACCGGTGCACGAGCAATTACCGCCATGTGTAGAAGAGTACCCGACACGTGCCACTGAGTGATGGAGATCTCCTTATACTTCAGCGGGAATCCCTGGAGGACGAGCTGGAGACACGGTTGGACTGACGACTAATACCATATACTAGTATAAGAACCTTGATACACAAGCTTTCGTAATACACTAAAACCACAAGACATAAGTACACATATTTGAAAGATGTATTTCGAAAGTAGGCACTGCCCAAGGGGAAACAAACGCCGTGGCTGCATGTCTTACATCACCGGAACCTTGACGTCTGCATACAAGGACGACGTGATCATCGTTAACAATAGGCCCTAGAGATGTACACATGCTGTCGTGTTCCATTGTTCTGAGAACCCCGCCTTCTTTAGTGTCGACGTCTGCTGTCTTGTCTATATACGATCCCGTATTATATTATTCTTATTGAAGACTGCCCACAGCTATATCCTGGGGTGCGTTCAAAGACACAAGGGCTTGCAAGCGGCTTACCAAACTGGCCACTGTCTCAAGAGTCATACAAACCATACATGGAACAGGGAACCAGTTTAGCTAAGCGGCTTACTCAGCCCTGTGCTGATTGAACGCACCCCTGAGTAACACTACTAACGTTCCGTGATTTATACAGTCAACAAATAGCGAACAACTTTGACCAATGCCATAATAATATGTACAGTGTATACAGTATATTATATTAACTGATCATGTTAGAGATGGAAATTGAAACATAGCTAAAACATACCCAGATGTCTTTAAAGCATGCCTTTAACTTTTAACAATAATATGGTTAACTCGTTGATATGGAAAAACTCAGGTTGAAATACTTAGTTCAGAACGGTAAAATTATCTAGAATTGCTGAGAAACATGCAATAGCATACGGCGAAATGACGTGAAGGAGGCTGTACATAGGCCCCTGGCTGTGTTCACCGACAGTAGAACGAATTATGGCACCAATTATATATAACAAATTACTACAGTTCAGGTTTGACTTGCGTTTGCATGGCGTTTATCAGCAATTTCTTTTCAGCATTGTCTTTTTGAAGACAGAAACATGTGGATCTTCTATACACAAGACTGAACGCTATTTGATGCCAAGTAGGCTTCCATTTGATTAAGCATCAACACGAACCAATATATAATAACATTGCGGCAAGTTGCGGGAATATGCTTAATGTGGGTGGAGTACCCAAAGCAACCGCTTTATATTACTGTAAGATCCACAGCCAATGCTTGTTATTGGTAGTTAAATCAAGAAAGATATATAACTCTAGGCATGCAGACATTGCATCTCAATGTTCCTCACACACACGACACTGACAGGATACTATGACCTTCCACACACATGACACTGACCATCCACACACATGACACTGACCATCCACACACATGACATCAACGTTCCACACACATGACACCAACCCTCATGACATCAACCTTCTACACACATGACACCAACCTCCCAGACACATGACACCAACGTTCCACACACATGACATCTACGTTCCACACACATGAAACCAACCTTCATGACATCAACGTTCCACACATATGACATCAACCTTCCACACACATGACATCAACCTTCCACACACATGACATCAACCTTCCACACACATGACACCAATCTTCCACACACATGACCTTCCACACACATGACACTGACCTTCCACACACATGACCTTCCACACACATGACACTGACCTTCCACACACATGACACCAACCTTCATGACATCAACCTTCCACACAGATTCACCACAAACCTTCCACAAGCTGATGTTACTATTGGGCACAATGCGCTCAAACACCAGACGGGCATCATCAAGTATGATGACTACTTACAGGACAGTCTATTACACTAATATCCAACACACAGTATACCATTCCGACAGATTATTGCCTCTCTGTATGTGTATAACTAGGCGGAAGCGATGAACAGGTATTTCTGGAATCCTGGAAGGAGGATTTAATATACTACAGTTTACTGAGAGAGCGTTGGCCTCACACGCCAGTTTTCTAATGAACCGTGTTAGACTACACTATACACTACAGGTAGGCTGGTTGTATGCTAAAACTGGATCCGGATGTTTAGACTAATTTTTTATTTATTGAATGCGGCCGATGTTCCCAGCGTGAAGGCATAAGCAGAGGAACATTGGCACTCCAGGTCTGCGCTTCAAGAATGGGCCGTACCGGTAGTTTGGGCGTAAATTGAGGTTTACGTCACTTCCTGTTATAATAAAAACATGGCGTATGTCCTGATTTACGCCCCGAGTACACTACGACCCTGTCGGGAACGTATGTCAGGTTTGTGAAAGTAGACAAGACTCTAATTAGCAGCTCTCAGAAAGCATCTTCGGTAGAGGAAGTGTTGGCTTATAGCAAACAAATATTATATTGCGAAGCCACCGTAATTTGTAGTTGTAGTAATATAAGTAGTGTAGGAGAAACCAAACTATATTATGACACTTCTTATTCGCAATGAACATAATACGAATCCTATTTTTGGTTGTTTTGTATATTGGAATATAATTTTCCCCCACATGTATACACGTGGTACTATATCACATAACACACTCATCATTAGCTAAAATACACTTTAGCAAATCAATAGGACTATATTTAAAATGTGCTGTTTTCGGAGCTGCCTTATACCTATGACATTTGACTTATTTATCGACGTTGTCAGCTTGTTCTTCAACACTGCGTGTAGGTTGATTGTAAGAGCACCTTTGAAACAGGAAAAGTGACTTGCATGTGAGATGCTATCCCTCATCCTTAACTATATACACGCATGATAACAGGAATACGACTTCAAAAGCCTTCCGTGGTAACAGTTATGAGCCTCAAGACGAGATGAGAACCAATGTCGAGGTTCAATAGTAGTCTTCATCGCAGACACCGACCTAGCAACACGTCAGTGGTCTTATTAGCACCGAGGCTGGTCAAATCACGTACTACCTCCAGTCCGAACAGATGTGATTCTCTGTATAATACACGGACAACATGTAGACGTGATAACAGTAGATATAATGACTTTGCCAGGTGTCTATTTAGTGTGTAATCTCTCTTATCTCTCTGTTTCTCGCTCCTCTCATTTCTCTCTCTCTCTCTCTCTCTCTCTCTCTCTCTCTCTCTCTCTCTCTCTAGCTCTCTCTCTATTTTTTCTCTCTCTCTCTTTCTCGCTCCTCTCATTTATATCTCTCTCCCTCTCTCTCTCTCTTTCTCTCTAGCTCTCTCTCTCTCTTTTCTCTCTCTCTTTCTCGCTCCTCTCATTTCTATCTCTCACTCTCTCACTCTCTCTCTCTCTCTATCTCTC
>JAVCKZ010084811.1:0-12297 GCA_034780755.1 Lepetodrilus elevatus
CCAATCATACTAATAAGTCCAAGGTTAGCAATGGTGCTTCCAGTAGAAGATCGTTTATCCATGCCTTGAACACACCTAGCAAAATATCTTTGCGTAGTTTCTAATAATATTATATCTTTACCGTGAATATTTGAGAGAAGTTCACACCCATAAAAGCTAGTTTTCAGAACAAATCTTTGCCAAATTCTAACACATGTAGCAGGATGCAGTCCTGATTGATTTAGTCCTAGTGGACGCAGTGAGTTTACATGTTGTCGTGCTTTACGACAGTAGTCATCAACTCTTGTTTTACACAACAAATTATAGGTGAACAAGATGCCACCATATGTTACAGATGGAAATAGTTCTAATGCCGTTTCACCAAGACAATATTCAAAACTTAGTACAGTTTTAGATTTTTGGAAGATAACAATTTTTCTTTTAGTGGCATTAACGCACCCCTAGTCTAGCAATACTATTGAAAAAGCACCAACGAACCCACAGTCGTGGTTATATGTCATCAGCTGGGGGCTGGCAATACAATGAACGTGGAAGTACAGGCTGCACATAGCAAGACTAGATATCCCACGTGTCCGAGCACCTAATACTAGTACTAGTTTATAGAGTAGAGTAAATATAGTGTCTACGATGGGCTTGATGGCGGGAAAATCACCTTCAGAAATGTTATTGTATCTCGAAATGAAATTTCAAAATTAATTCTTAATTTGACAGATTTGATACTCTACTGTATCAAATTAATAACATCTCCAAACTAAAGTGACTGCTTCTGGACGTATGCAAACAGTGCAATTAATAAGCAACCGCCATGGTTATTGGTTAACATTGCAGTGAGTGAATTATTGTTTTACGTCACGACGGGAATCTTTCACCCATACGCAACGATTGAAAACCCAGCACATGTATTCAAGATACTTAATAAATAGTATATGATCACAACAATATATCAGATGTGAAATACAATACACAGAATAATACAGACAGATATTACGAAGAATCATCCTTACACACCAAAACTGAAATACATTACTATTAGCTTACTAACTTTATCCTCCGAAGATAGCACAGTCGATAGTGGGTTTGACGTTAAACGAATAGTTCGAATCCTATCCATGGATTCAGCATATTCCTGGTGGAGACCAGATTCACTTACGATTGATTTGAAATGGCTATACACAATGTACAAGTATCATCTATGACATTAATACCTGTACAGGCCGTACTACTATTAATGCTGCTACATTTCGTGTACTCAATTTACCATGAAGTACATCGATGCTATATATGTGGAGTATCCACTATTTTATAACCATTCCATAATATATACAAAACTTAACTATTCCAGATTATACAATATACAGACTCTCGTGTAAATACTTAGTGTATATATACGAATGAAAATTATTAGAGAATATTTTCTTTTCCTACATAACGTCATAACTCTCCAAACCACAGGTATTTACAAAGGTAATGAACGCGCTGCAGGACATATTGAAGGAATGGTGATGTGAAACAGCAGGCATCACCGGGAGTACTGACACATCCAGGGTGCAAGACATACAGTAGATCATAGATTAGTTAGATTAATTGACGAAAGGTGAACACGTCCTTACAAATAACAATGGTAATCATATATATGCACTCAGTACGATGCAGAGAAAACACGCATTTCGCCTAGGGCCACTTTCTCTAATACATTTACGCATACATCATTTCGTTAGACAAGGCACATCTTAACTTCAGACGACAATATCTTACAATTATGATCACCATCATTATTTTCTAGACGTGTTTGTCAACATAATGATTGCTGTTAAACTACCAGGATGAGTTATGCTTCGTGAACTAAGTTTTCTTCAGAAGTTTTGAAGGGTTTTCAAACACCCACATTGCCGACATTTAATGATTTGCCCCGAAGCTTTTTGAAGTATTGCTTTGCATGTGTCGGTGTGTGCGTGCGCGAGTGCTAATGTGCGTAAAAGTTAGTGGAGATAGATCTATATGTGGATTTTGGGATTGAGGGGTGGGGCGGAAATGTATGAATGTGAATGAGTTTGCTGTTATATAATATATATGATCATAAAACTCTCGTAAAAATATTACCTTTACAATTGTGAAAGGAAATTTGTTAAATGATCTGTCTAGTAGGTTTACAATGTTTACCTTTTTATGTATCCCACAGAATACTATTATACTTGTATTTAATATATTGTAATATTAAGGCAAAGTGCAATTTAGTATCCTGTCATATACGATATGCATGTATACGTGTGCAGGGGATTTTAAAATACTTTCCCGTAGTGTTATCGTGATTAGACCACACTTTTTCGACCATGGTACATTACATATAATATACTATTCTACAGAATAGTTCAATGGATAAACTATTCAATATTGCAATAATACTATGTATTATTCACATATAAATTAACAGAAGGATAATGACTCTGATATCTTTAGACCAATTTTCTAACAGTTCCAAGAAATAGTAAGCTAACTTTGAGTTGCTATGGCTACAATACTGGTACTTCAAGTCATTAGTACATGTATATATAGGCCTATAGTAGGTGAGTTGTATACATTCTGATTCCTATTAAATATGTTAACCAATTTGCTTATTATAAAGTTGTTTAAAATCAACTTGATGTGAACTAATGACTACACATGTATCTACATGTATCTACATTCGTGACACGTTAATAAACAATTCATTCATTCATTCATTGTATTCACAATGTGTAACTTGCAACTATTAGCAAATCATATTATTTAGCATTTTACACCAAGACATTATTTGCACTCTAGCAAAAGAAACAAACCGTTACGTTACTATTATATTATTTTGTGTTTTGTTTTCAATGTTGGAAATACAATACGTTCTTCCAAATATCGTGCAGTATTTTAAAACTAACAATATAACTATTGACTTTGGGTAGGACATAACGATTGATTCGCCTATAACATGGTACACAACGTTTAAGGATAGCCACCGCGTTAATGAAAATGCAAAACAGTTGATCACCGGTCTTCTGAAGGGACAAAAGTCGCCTCCGACAGTTACAATCTCGAATAAAAGTCGTCTCTAAATCTGCTTCATCAGATAATCTTTATATGAGCGCCTAAGAAGACAAAGATAATCCCCAGAGGTTAGCCAATGGTCAGTTTATGTGCTTTAAACGACATTGGTGGTGCTAGCCCTAGGCCAGTAGCGTTCAGCTGACCCACTTCAAAGACTTTAAACGGTCGAGGTCGCCTTGTTTGTCCGCGATCATTACCGACGATGATCACCATACGATATCAGTGCTGGGACTAAGCCAAGCTAATCAGTAATTACAGCGAGTTTGACGGCTAAAAAACCGTGTCAAAGATATCACATACTGATAACCTTGGCTTGACCACTTCAGCGACTATATACCAGTACTAAGAAACCTTCTCGTCATCGGATGTGCTTAAAACTAAACTGTTGAGAAGAAAAGTTGTCAGTGCGGAGAGACAATGCACAAGATAACATTGTTTTTCAGGTTTACAACAGCTTATTAGGATTCTTGTTAAGTTAAGATTAATTTTACTGGGAAACGCTACGGATTGTTCAACTCCAGAGATATGTATTAAATTCTTAAGAGATGAATAGAAGGACAAACTGTCGTAAATAACATTTCAATATGAAACACTTTCCTTTGTTATCTGATTTTACGTTTGACAGTAGCCTATAATAAATTAAATTTGAAGTGAAATTAGTCCACATCATTACGGATGTCCTAGTTTAATGGTGTAAAGAAATAGCATTTATTGGATTAATTTCATGAACTATCTTCGTGGTGGTTATAATTTAATCTTGGAATATTTGTTTCGGACACAAGTATCAGAAATATATTATTTATTACGATACTATTTTAAAACGGAGACTATCATAGTTGTCAAATAGGAAAATCGACAGGTCTATAATGACAATTATGTGGTAAATAATATTAATATATAGCAGGCAGATGTTATACACATAATTCTATAAATAACGTTTTATTTTTACATGATCTACATTTGGTAACAGAAGAAAATTAATGTCTGAAGTATTTACCTATACATATTTGCATTATAAATGATCGATTAATGGATTAATATTATATAATGAGCTTCCCCGCATACTTGTAAGTACGCTTCAGTAATATACGTACACTGTAGCCTATTTTCTGGTGCATGCCACTCATCTCATTCTTCGAAATTGGTGGTTGGCCATGCTTACTTCTTTCTTGGTAATAATGCCGCACTGTTACCGCGGCGGGTCGACAGGTATGGCCATAGTACAGAGTTCAGTATGATTAGTAGTAAAAGTTCACCGGTGCGAACAACGGAATAGAACAGCTACTATAGCCTTCGTGATGACTACATAACTATTAATTTGTCAACGCATTAAACGTGTCCTATATGTATTTATACACATACATCCTGTTTTGACGCTGATGATGCATCTTGTGTCTTAATTCCAATATATATAAAGTATATCAATCAATTCTATACATCATAACATCATTACGCAGTAATAAAGATATCAATTCAAAATTCCACACGACTGACATTTCGTTCCTTAAGACAAAGAACGACGTTATTCTTTCCTTTTGTAATCAATTAAGATGACAAGTTTCTAAGCCCGCCATTGATGCTACACCCCATGCCCCGCTTCCTAAGCAAGTCGTGATCAGTTTGACAGTGGTATGTAGATGTCCTATAATAGATTAATTGACTCAATAGAATATAAGAGAGTTGTAACAGGCGACTGCCTTCTCCGAGCAACCACAGGTATTTGCCCGGGGGGTGGCGAACGTGGGTGAAGACTGTGATATCAGAGGACAATACCGAATAGTATTCCAGCACTTTTATCTCATCAAACGTTCCCTGTGACAAATCATTCACGGAACTGACTAAGGTCTTAAATATCTAAATCAATAAATTGAGGCTTGCCTCTTTACGACGACCAATTATATGTATTAGTGCCTCGAAATAGGTATCTAGGCCTACAATATGAATGTATGAATTATTCATCTGATCACAATCATTTGCTTGCACAATGGCTCACTTTTACGTCAGATCATTACGATGCTTATTATAGAAAGGGTACGTTGTCTGCCTCCGGTTAATTTTAGATTAATTATTCTTTAACACATCTTCGTTTGTAAATAACTTTAAATAAGTGTGGAAACATTAAATTAGTGTGGTACCATCACTGTGTAATTTGATGTCCATTTGACATGGACGACACAGGCGCTCCTGGCTACACATATCTTGAAGTTGCTATAACTCCGTCTAGAAATGTTCTGTCAGCCATGATGTATTTAAAGAATATCATTAAACATATTTAAATAGATTAAATATCTTATGTTACCATATCATAAATAATATATAGATTTATTACGTATTTAAATCAAGACATTATCATCCCCAAAGGCTTGAATACTTTATGATAAGCAAATACTTGTAATATTAATAGAAAATAAATGTAATCAAGTAGTGGATACAGTATATCATACAAATTTACAGAAATGAAATTCTTACATTAATAAAGTTCAAGTAGTTCGTTCATTATTTAAAAATAATTTGAAAACAAAAGGTTCAAAGCGTTAAACAATTCGACGATGACCGACAGATTTGCCGATGTTTGCACTTCCTCAATAACGCGTCGTTTTCTTTTACTAAATAATTCCATTGATTATTCCGGTAGTAAAATTGAATGGTAAACGGTGCCACGTCTTAAGCCTGGTTTGGAAAGAGCGGCTAAAATATCCCTCCTCATCAGAGCAGCCCTCTAATCCTAGCCTTGCCTCTTGCCGCCCGGCTCTCCAGATAACCTCTGACCTAGCTCCTTTGGGACACACAGGGACGCGTCAATGGTCCTATGATGGGAGATGTTGCAACTCTTTTGTGTCTAAGACCAGAAAATACGAGTCATTTGCATGGAAATAGAAAGGCGGTATCAGAGATCGCGCTCCGTCCTCGGCGATATCCCATCAAGAGTTCTGATTGAAAGGACGAGAGGAGAGGAATGGGCTTGCGACTGATGTCAAAACTAATTAAATTTGAATTAATCAGCGATATTGTTAACGCAATGAACACGAGGGATAATTGAGTTTTTCGGTGTTTTCCTGGAAGTGAGCCCGAAAACATGACATATGTAAGAGAAGGCTAATCAGCGCTTTATTGAAAGTGTGGGATTGGCTTGTTGCCCGGGCCGCACTTAGAACAGGGCAAATCTCGCCTGGATTGCAGTCATCGAGAGATTACGTTATTCTCGCTAAGATCTGTACCTCCGTGCCAGAAGAGCGCACATGTCACAGCGAATATCACACATTACCATCAGTACATCGCTTGCCGAGCTATACACGTCATTTAAGCGCTTTCTAATAAGAATAACCATTTAGAACGAATGAAATAAGACTGTGTTTTGATTGCGGGTCATATGGGTCAGCAAAGTCATGAATATAGATAATACACATTTCGATTAACTGCGCTCTACTCAATTTGAAAGGATTTCGTTTCTGTGTTTGAAACAAGGATTCGATAATTCGTTTGAGATTTTTATCCCTCTTTAACCAAATCATGAACACATTGTCACATTTTAATCCCAGTTTTTGACATATGATAGTCGCAAAAGTTTATTTTTTCAGCACAATTCAGATCCACAGCAGATATTCGAAATTGTAATAACATTTGAATTTGAAAAATATCATAACCGATGTCCTTGGAAGTTTTATGGATCCAACGAAGCGATGACGACATTTTCCTTTGAGCCTGCTACCCATGGCTGTTTTACTATTCACGACATCAGCTTCTCCGTGATTGATGACCAGTACTTATAGGTCATGTTTGAATTAAAAGAAACAATTTGCATATTTAAACGTCTCTTGTTCCACAAAAGTAGTTTTAGATTCGTAGCTGATCCCCACGACTCTGTGGAGAATTGCCTCATCCTAGTGGGCAGCCAAGGGGGCGAGCTAGGACAGCGACACATGCATTTAACGACTTCCCTCGGTCCTTCAAGTCTCGGGATTTCAATCCAGCTCAATTTTGCTTTCAATTTCACCATTTTGACGCCGCTGTGGACCTTCGTCTTTGCATTAAGTCCAAATTGCCCCAATCTACGTACAATTCCATTGTCGGTGTTCATCCTGGAAATCCACAGTTGTAATTAAATAAAGATAGGTCTAGACAATTTGACGTAGGTCTAGATTAATTGTGAGTGTGTCTACTTGGAAGACCTTTTTTTCATGACATCGACTAAGATCTGTATGAATATTTACGAAATATTTACATAGTATCCGAATGAATCTTGATAAAGAAATTAAATTAGAATATTTAAATCAAAGACTATAGGCTACTTTAGTGTCCATATAAATGTTCTTACTGTTATAAATATGTTTACATTATGAGCAACATACATTCTATTTAATATACATCACAAACTATATTGGCTATAGATAGGGAATATTCGCAAAGATGACATGGACCTTTGGCATAACTTGTATTAAGAATGTCATAACTTCTGTACTACAAACATGAATCACTCTATTGATAAGGACGTGGTTGCAACATTTCAAAATTGTTAGTACATTTACAAGAATAATTTGTGTTAGTACGTTTAAATGAACACAATATTCACGTAATTAAATGCATTAGAAAAAAATCACAGAATATTATTACTTCATGTCTTTTCTCCAGAATCACATATAGTCTAACTTAGTATGTATACAGTAGTTTACAAAGAGGTATGTCTCAGATACTTTCTCCAAACATTCCATGAACATGTAGATCTACATATACTAGTATATACTAGGCTGGTCACATGGGAGATAAACCGAGTTTGACCTAGATCAACATATTTGTGTTTACCGTTCTGTATGTTGAGTGATTTTTATATTAATGGTTATTAATTTGCCTTCTATGACAGGTCATATGGCGGTGAAACAAAACATTACACAGATATCATGAGTAATTAGCTGTCAGTACAGATAGATGTATGTGGAGGACTGGGTACTATTGTCACAAACATTTGTAATAAAATCCCTGGCTCTTATTAATATAGTTCACATAGTTTGCTATGTTACATGTTATATACAAAAACTCATCTAAAAAGTATTAACCTCTGCATGTTTTTGGTAATGTTTCTAATATAGGAGAAAATAACACTAAATTTACTTGAAGATGGTAGATTTACAGTTTGCTTTGTTTTCAAATAGATCTGTGTAAAATGAGGTAACTGTATCAGCTGCATTTCACAGTTTCCACCCCATGGACATTAGTTTGTAATTTATAAAGTTCCCGGTCGGTTTCTTGAATATAAATAGAGAAAATTAAATAATGTTATCCGTAAAATGTACGGTTGTTTGGGACTAGTTCTTAGCTATAGCTGCACAGTACAGTCACTTGATATACATAAAATCATGTTTGTACTTCCAAAAAACTTTCCACCGCTGTGTGGTTGATGAATCTCCACTGCAACCCCTCGATAGACAACCTGAATATGGTCCGTGTGTGTTTGCAGGGATTGCTTCATTATATATCATCCAAGGGGACATAACTCTAATGTTCGCTCGCAGATACCTTCATAGATGAGTTGATGCATCAAAGACAAGATAAATAGCGAAACGTTCCCATTATTCATAAAAAAATGAATATGTTGATAACTATCGAGTACTGGGGACTAAGTACATCAGTAAATAACAACTTTTGGGTGGATAAATCAAACGTAATTCGTTTGTCCATTATACAGGTCTATCAACTGTGATATTATGAATTTAAGAAGGCGACTCTAAACCACAATTGCAAAATAAAATAAAACATACATGAGTTTATGTATATCAAGTAAATGTACATTGCAGATATAGCCAAGAAGTAGTCCAAAACAACCATAAACATCTGTGATAGTATGCCTTAAAAAATATATGGAGCTTGCGAGCATTGTATGTTCATAATCCAATATAGGGGCATACCCTATATTATCCTATAGCATAATATATTCCAAATCCAATATGCATGCCTTGTTTGTTGAACACTATACAATCTTTGTAGACGATTGAAATCTAGTTTAATCTCTTATAATGGGTGTTTAAATACGATTTGGGAGACATTTGATTGGTCGTCTATACGGTATATGTTTTATTAAATATAACATAAATGGTAATATAAAAGATACCTTCTCCACAAAGTACTGTGTGGTAAACAGGCCCAGACGAATGGTCTTTAGAAGCCGAGCTATGTGACATTTCCGTCGTTCTGGGTCGAAGTCTATCCACCTGAGAACTGCATCGAAAACGTATTCTTCGTGTTTTACATTGAGATTGTCAGAGCGGAGAATCTCACACGCGGCGTCCACGTCTTGCTGGAGGAACTCATTGCTGTTGGTGTAGACTTCCCTAAAGTTCTGGAGGAGATATCTCAGCGCCTGACGTTCCAGACTGTGACAGAAGTAAGAGCTCGCAAAGGCTCGGATTCCAATCACATTCTCTGGTCGCAGTTCCTTCAGCAGGAAATCGCAGCATAATCTGACAATGCCCGTGACATGGAACTGATCAGCCGCAGGAAGAAGCTGTTCAACGTTGGTCTGATCGATCTCGATGTCTCTCGTGTACGCGTATTCGATAATCAGGTTCATTATATCCGCAGACACTCCCGGAATCGTGACCTCGCGTGAATTGGACGGAAGCATCTGGTTTGTGAAGAGAGCGCGAAAATAGGGGCTGCTGGCAGATAGAATTGCTCTGTGGACGGGAAATGAAGCGTTCTCAACTTTGATGATGGCATCGCATAAATCCCCGTTTTTCCTGAGTTCTGATAAGACTGTACATGCACTGGTGTTGAACTTTCTTTGAATAACTATCTCGCTTGCTTGTTCGGAGACATCCATGTCATGTGCACTCATTGTGACAATGGATGCTTTGGAAGCAATCTTTACTTGATTTACACCACGATCTCAGGGGGTACTGTCACCGTAGCTACACATGTCTGCGACAATAGGGCTCGTCTGTGACGTCGTGGCATTGTTGGAAGAGACGATTGTCACCTGTCTGACTATGACGTCATTACAGACGTGGATCCTTGGTCATTCTGAACGGGGCAGGCATCGTAAGATATTTTCCAGACTGATATAGTTTGACAAATTTGGTATGTTTAATCTACATTATGATTCTTTATTGACTGTTTACATGTGCTATGCCTTTTTGTTTATGTAATTTGAATCGTTGAAATATAAATTATAATTTGTATAGATCTACTAGATTTCAACTGGTTCATATAATTAATCTTGTTGTAACTTGTAAAATTGAAAATATGTGATCTGCGCATGTCTATCTTGAAAGTGCCTCAGTGTTCCGAAGGGTTGACAATGTTACCTAGTATACAAGTCTATCACCACTTCTACAAGGACATGGTGTTTTAACTTTTACATCAGATTTATCTTGAAATACCTCAGATTTCATCGTGTACTTCAAAGTAGACAAAGTTGCTTCGTCTCCACTATCACACTACTAGCGCTCATTATGGTATGAGCTGAATGCATATGGTGCCATAGACGTCTATGTAGACGTCTACGTCAAAGTAGCTTACTCTAACCACAGGACTTTGAATTACTTATAATAACATATTATACTATCTATCTATATATAGTAAGAGACTATCTATCTCTCTCTATATATATCTATCTATATATAGTAATATAGTATATTATATATAGATAGATAGTATAATATGTTATTATAAGTAATTCAAAGTCCTGTGCTCTAACTTAAGGGTCTAAGGTGAGATCCTACTAAAAGATATGTAGCCTACTTATACATTCTTCGTATGTTCTGAGATTGATTATACTACTATTTTTATTGTTTTAGGGAAGCAGCTAATTAATTTACTAGAACTAGATCTAATAGAAGATACTGTCTAATTGTTTTGAAACAAACTATTCCCAATGAACAGAGAGTGCATACTTGATGGCGAGTGAGAATAATTCTTCATCGAAATGACAGTTCCTTTTCCATGTACCAGTAGAACTACTTATATTAATTCTTGCTCTATGTTTATGTTGCCATGTTTAGGAGAAAACAAATATAAGAAATAGTCTCAGATAGGCATATATTGTAATGATGTCATGTACAAGTAACTCATACCGAAGGATCTAAGCATTGTCCTTTATTTTCCAAGCTAATTTGCGAGAATACGGTTATTAATTTCCTATGAGTTTCAATAGCATTCCCCTGTACTAATACAAATAATAACAAGAACTCAGTAATTTTGTCATATACTTTATCAAGGCGATAAATCGCTCGCCTCATGAAACTTATTAATCACCATCAGAGTCAGACCCCTCGACGTCATTCAAAGACTCACACGAGTCGCTCTTCCCGCAGACTTGAACGCTGACGCCGTAATGGTCGGACAACGGCGCAACGTCATCGTCAAACACACGCTGTAAGACAAAGACGTATTTAAAACTTATTTTCTCTTCTTTCTTTTTTATGTCATAGGTACAATTCAAAAGAACTTAAGAAGCGGCAGTACACAGTCTATAGCACAGAATATGGAATCACCCAGGGTCCCATGGTGTCCATTCTAATGCAAAGTCCTGGAAACCATTTTGCGTATGGAACAAGTATCGTAGTTTCACTAGTTTATCCGCAAACTACACCATATACTAGGAAGTATAAATGTATAGCCTTTGGTTGCACACGAGAGAGAGAGAGAGAGAGAGAGAGAGAGAGAGAGACACACACACACACACACACACACACACACACACACACACAAAGGTGAAATAGAACATCATAATTATTTGTACGTTGGTGAAGTAGATTACGGAACCAATTATCTACCAAACTGTATCATGAGGCACCATTTCCCGCGTTCCACAGAACGATCGTAGCGCTACGAGAGTCGTAACTCTACGTTTAACGAATAGGAGTTACGACTCTCGTAGTTCTACAACTGTCCTGTGGTAATGGTTCCCTGGGATACATTCACTCCCCTCGCGCATGCGTGGTTCCGTGTAGAAGAGTGACGTATTATCAGGATCTGCTATGCCATGCTTGCATCTCAAGGATTACAATTAGCCAAAATGACGTGTGTCGCATTCATATTCACGTAGCGTGGCAAAGTTTCTTGCGTCACGTATCTATATCACGGCGGAGTACATGGTAAACACTGTTAGCTACATACGATACAAGACTACTAGTAGTCTCATGTACTTCATTTAAGGATTGACTGGAATATTTTTTGCGTTCATTGAGGTATGAACGTAAAAACCGATGTGCAAACTGTATGAATCCG
>JAVCKZ010084822.1:0-25706 GCA_034780755.1 Lepetodrilus elevatus
GGGGGCTCAAAGTGTATTTTAGAGGGGGCTCATAATTTCACCATAATACATAATACATGTTTATTGAACAATATTTTACAATTCTAGGGGAGCGCAAGCCAGGTGAATCCGCCCCTGAACTAACTACAGTAGTACAGTCCAGAGAGATAATTCAATAAGATATCGAGATATCAAAACCCTAATGTTTCATGTTTTCATTCATTTGAGCATTAGATTGTTTCACTGTTGTTGTACATTACATAGATTGTTTCACTGTTGTTGTACATTACATTATTTAGTGACAGAATTTCACTGTTACCTACCTTTCTATAGCTCTCAGGTAACACGTTTCCTGAGCTGAATTTACGTTCTGAAGAGAGTTGTTACTATTGATTCAATTCTAATTTTGTGCAGCACATACAAACATCAGCTTGAGGCATACGATATTGATTGTGGAATTGTGAGGTTGATGTATATCAGTAGGGTTTTCAATTTCATGTACTTTATCTTTTAACATTTCTCCACTAAAAGCACCAGAAATACGGTGACTGCAGTCAGTTCAATAAGAAAGTTTAGAATAGACCGATGATCCAAACACTATTGAGGTTTACTGCATTACCCTGATGTCATAGCCCAGCCCTTCAAACACCTGGTGATGTCATAGCCCAGACCTTCAAACACCTGGTGATGTCATAGCCCAGCCCTTCAAACACCTGGTGATGTCATAGCCCAGCCCTTCAAACACCTGATGATGTCATAGCCCAGCCCTTCAAACACCTGGTGATGTCATAGCCCAGCCCTTCAAACACCTGGTGATGTCATAGCCCACCCCTTCAAACACCTGATGATGTCATAGCCCAGCCCTTCAAACACTTGGGATGTGTTCAATCAGCACAGGGCTGAGTAAGCTGCTTAGTTAAACTGGTTTCCTGTCTCATGTACGGTTCATACGACTCTTGAGACAGTTGCTAGTGTGGCACTCCGCTTGTAAGCCGCTTGCAAGCTCTTGTGTCTTTGAACGCCCCCCTGGTCATAGTGATGAGGCTATTGACAGATACATCACCATGTAAACTCAGATGACCATGGTGACCAAACTCGGCACTGGATGACCATGGTGGCCCAACTGTGACCAGTAACTGGAAACCTGACTGGACACCTGACTGAAGCCTTAATGTGAAGGACACATGCATTGGTTGACGCGGTCCTACTGTCACATTGTCACATTGTCACAGAGGTATAGATTGACGTGACAATCTCATTACCTTCTGTAATTTTGACTTGCTAACATTTCATTAGAACAACACATCAAGGTCATCTCACAATAGCAACACTTCCTGTTTACCTGCCATTTCTGGGATGAATTTGGCATTCTGATGCATATCTTGAAAGTAATTTCTATTTATCGCTTTCATGTTTAGCTATTGTAATTGAATCATGTCAATTAGTATTTGCAATAACAAGCCGTGATACAAGTGAAAGAATCTTGAAATCGAGTCTAAACCCCATTTAAAAAAGTATAAATAAATCAGTAATGTCAAATTGTTATATGGAAAATAGAATGTTGTGCTTGTATGTTGCTTATAACTAGTTTGATAATTTTATTTCATATTAGCATGGGATTTTAAAAAAAAGAGGAAAATATGAGTATAGAATGCTTTTCCATACAGTTCTAATGATATGTAGTATATTGACTCCCACCTAGAAGTAATGCTCCACACTATAGAGCTTATCAGCTGTCGCCTCCACGATATGGATTATGTGTACTACGGTAGTATATACTATATTTATTAGCTCTTAGAGCATGTATAACAAGACGTGTGTTAACGGGCCCGCCTGGAATGAGAGCATATGTATATGGCACAAAGTTCTCGGTTGCTTTCGTCGCCATGGGTGAAATGTTCCCGCTGCGACATAAAGCGTGAATTCAATAAATCTTGATCGCTTTAACATGGTCCAAGTATTATACTATTAGGTGAACGTAATTATCGGTTGGACATCATTACTAACAATCATGATTCTGATTGGTTCCGAGGTTCTACTAGACTTCTTTTAATTATGTTGTGATTAAATTTCAGATCTATCATGCAGAAGCTATATTTTAAAGATTTTTCCAGAGTTTCTGAATTGCTTACAATATAGCGGCTGCAAGTGCATCATCGAATTTCGAAGAGTATCATTTAAACCTAGGAATTCTGGTGATAGGCTAACAGAAGTCTATGACTTATAATGACTACAAATCCAAAGAAAATCTTAATACAACGTTACAAAGGATCGTATCCTTAAATTTCTGTTTGATTCAGAGATGAATTATGTTGTTCACGGGTAATAAATCATGAGGCAACGTAAGGTACGTAAAAAAGACAACAATCATGCACATTTCCCCTACACGCAGTAAACTGAGTCAGTAAATAAATATAATTCGCTCCACTTGCAGCACCTATTATGCCGGATATTTCTTTGCATTTGCACTGATATGAGTTTGATCACCTACCCTAGTTGCTATATTACGACTAGACCGTCATCGAACTAGCCATGTTTGAACCATAGTTCGGCAATAGTGACGTCACAAATCTACCATGGTTCAACCCACCGTTGGGCTAGGGTTAGTCTGGTTCCAAGATGGCGGCATGCACTCAACCGCTGTGACATCAAGCTAATTCACAATGGTAGAACGATTAAAGTGCAAATCAGGCCAAGCAGTAACTGTTGTAGATAGATATCACTGAGCTACTGTTTTCTGTCTTCAGTTGGCGTGCATGTCATATCACTACATGGTGGGTTGTGTATGGGATTAATATCCTAAATCATTAATAAATAAGTCTGTATCTACACCAGATATCTTAATTAAGAACTTGTTTTCATCATTACCCTCCCCAGACATACATACAGTAGGGTCGCCAAGATTCTGTGTTTGCCATTCTATATTATTTATGAGATCGAGTGAAGTTGTCCTGCCATGGTGCTCTGGAGAGAGTAAATATTGAATGGTTGTCATGTTTAGCTAGCAGTAGCAAAATATGAATAAGTTAATTATTCCTCTTTATTGAAAAATATAATCTGCATTTATTTTTTATGGTACAGTTATGCATATCTGAAGCCCCAGTATTTGCATGATGTAATGCAAATAAAAATATAATATTTACACACTGTAAAATACGCAATGAAACTTGCGTATTTTACAGTGTGTAAATAATATATTTTTATTTATGCATGCTAATGTAAGCAGTGGAGTTAGAACCTGCTTTAAACATCAATACGGACTCAATTTAATATCCTGTTGAAAAAGAAAAAGAACGAAATTTGACATTCAACACCCACCATTTTAACTTTTTTGTATCCTTATTTCACGAGTTTTCAGAATTGTTATGGCAAAATAATATATGAAGTTATTAGAAGTTTTAAGTTATGGAAAAAACATTGTAATCTCGTTGATTACTTACTTGTTGGGTATAGTTGTATTAGTTCCTATCGAGGGATATCTGTGAAATCCGTGTTGAAAGGCCAGCGTTTGCCGGTGCACAGTCCGAGCCATATCAGTGAGTAGATCTGATAACGCTGTATGTACCCTGCCATGGCCCCGCTTTTAACTCCCAGCTTTCTAAACAATCACAATGCCAATTAACATGCAATCACATCGACAACCATGCAGAGAAACAATCAATCAGGATTAACCCCTTATCTGACCACCAAAATTAACCTCTTATCTGACCACCAAAATTAACCCATTTTCTGACCACCAAAATTAACCCATTTTCTAACCACAGTTAGTCAGGTCTGCCGCTATCTTTATCTGCCGAGGAAGGTCAAGTTTGTTGTAGGAATTTGGAAGAATCGGAGGAAGTTTACGTTTGTCTTTTAAATAAATAATTTGAGCTCTGTAAATGGTATGTTGAAATTTGATCTGTGACCTTATTTCAGTGGTCAAGTCGTAATTGAAATAAGGCTATTGAGTGACAGTTGCATCCTGTTGGTCAGTGGCAGAATTATGGACTTTGTAGCCAGTCAAGTGCCTGCTATTGTTTCATTGGCCTTTTAACCCTTATCAGGTTATACTATAATTTGAATTGTTGACAATCACTGTGGTATTCTGCCGCCGACCATCAGCAGAGATGAAAGAACTTAATAATGTTTCTTTCGGTCTGTACGCAAGAATTTATACTGTAGTTTTTAGAAAACCGCCTCAAACTGAGTATTAGTATTGGTAATCTTTGTAACCATGGTCACCATATTCTGGAGGCTATGCACAGCTGTAAATGGATATAATGATCTGAATTATTACAAGCTTCATTTTCTAGGTGAAAAACAGTTATTAAAAATTTGAAGAAAATTAATATTTCTACTTTAACGTTGTGGTAAATGGGCAAACAAATTCTGCAGTGACGTTAAACTCCATAATCAATCAATCATATCTGTAAACATATTGAATTTAAATATGTAGATTTAACCATGCTTACCTTGGCTATCATTGTATGTTGACCACTTTAAGGAGGTCATCTACATCTACATGTTATAAAGCGGCAGTTTTGTTCCCTGGGTTGCCATCTTGCAAGGTGCCAATATACCACTGATACAATAGGCTTCACTTGCATAGTGAAGTAATATACAGTTGCATGGTGGGCCCAATGCTATAGTGGACTCAATGCTATGTTGGCCACCAATGTGCACTGCCTTATCTGGGACATTTAATAATTACTAGGTTCACTAAGTCTCCTTTCCTTCTGTGTAATAATGTTATATGACTAATACTGGTTACAGCGCGGACAGTTGAGCTAATCTGGCCGCTGATGGGAGTTATTAAAGTAATTACTTCATGATATGTAATGTTATGTAGTGTTGCAATCTGAATACTTATGCTCATTCATCATGGCAGCAATACTAATTCTATTCTCTGTCATATTTAATGTATAAACAGTATTATAAGTAATACGTAGTACATCAACCATATTCTGTATTATATTTAATGTTTGGCTTGGGCACATGCAATGGTGATATCAATGATATTTGTTGGAGTGAGTTTGGGCAATTTGTACCATTTTCAGTTCTAACAGGGCATATACATGTCAACCATAATATGAGTGAAATCATCTTTAAAATGGCTCCCAATCCAGATTCAAGCAACACATAACAACCAACAACAAATCTGTAAAACCAATTTTACAGATTATTTCACTGTCGTTGAATTGGCATGTTTACAGAGGGAGGAGAAGCTGGAATAACAAAGAGAATATTTTCTAACACTTTCCATCGCAGATGGATGAAAGATTCCCGCAGTGACGTTAAATTCCACTCACTCACTAACTCACTCACTCCTAACAATATGCTTGTCTTGTTGCAGGTGAAGTCATTGGGTATTGCATTATGGGAGGCGGTGTCACAGCATCTGCAGTTGCTGGAGGCAGACTACTTTGACCTTGAGTACATTGATGAGGGACGGCTCAAGGTCAGTACCAAGGGAGATCATTCTCACAGCATTTAATGTGTTTAAAGAAATACCATGTCATGTACAAGTGGATGGCCACAGATTAGTGAAAAAAAACCTTCAGTGATAAAGCATTCATTCACAGAGTTACATGTCATTTTAATAATAAATATATGTATTATTTGTGATTTCATTGTTAGTGTTTTGGCATGATTGGTATCAAATTAAATGGAAAACAACATTATCCTTTCCAGCATTGCAATCATATCCTGGGGCGTGGGGGCACTTACTATATACATTTACTTATTATAATTATCGTGATATATACATTTTCTTATATTTTGTTATTTTTGTGATGTTAGGCGATCCACTCACTATTCATTTTAGCCATACCTAAATGCAGATAGATTTAGTTAATGATGTGTGGCTGTGGTTTCAGTGTTGGCTGGACCGGCAGAAGGGTCTGATGAAGCAGCTGCCGTCGCCGGACACACCTCTCAAATTCTGTGTCAAGTTCTACACTCCAGATCCCGGCCTGCTGGAAGATGATTTCACTAGGTCAGCAATAGAGACTTACCTTTAATCTTAAACTTACTACCATGGGACCATGTTCCCGAAGCTATTGTACATGTAACAACATCGTTAAGTCTTGGTGGAGGAACATTTGACTCTTTCTGGATCATCAAACTTTCCTCCATGAAGACGTAGCGATGTCGTTATGTATACGATAGCTTCGGGAACATGGCCCCAGAATAGTGATACAATTAAATGTGCTACTAGCCATTAGGGTTAGTTTAATACTCTCCATGCTGAAGGCAACTGGAGATGCCCTAAAGAACTTGTGTGTCTAATCCAGCAGGGAGAGGCTTAAACATATTTTATTCACAATAGAAAGGGATTGGGTACAAGTTATGCCAACTGTGAAAAAAACTGTGCTCCTGAAATATTTACATCAAATACCTTGAGATACCTTTAGCATTGTGAGAAATGGCGTGTGCTAGTGTTAATTTATGTATCTACTAGGTGCAGCCAGTCTCCTCTGGATAGGGTTTTAACTTATGATTTCTGAGTGATATTGAAATGTAGATTTCTGATTCATATATTATGTATTGAACTAATTTATTGGAATATATTTCAAGTATTTTGTATGTATAATTTGTTGATGGCTGTTTCAGGTATTTATTTTCCTTACAAATCAAGATGGACTTGTTAACAGGCGCGATGCCGTGTAGTGAAAACACTGGGGCACTCCTCGCATCTTACATTGCTCAAGGTGAGTGTTGAGACGTGAGTCTTCCTATTAGCTTTCAACGTAAATAAGCAGCTTTACTGCAACATTCAGTGCTATGGATGTTGTGGGTTTAGTGCAAGAGGAAGCCCACAATGAGTGAGTGAAAAACTCCATATTCACTCACTCATTGTGGGTTTCCACTTGCGCTAAACTGACAGGCCATAATGAGTGAAATAATCTTGAAAGTGTCTCTAAACCCTAATTTCATTTGAAAATGTTTTTATTATAATTATTATTGTTATTATTATTATTATAATATCATTATTATTATATCCATTTATACATAAGCTTTAAAGCACATATGAATTCATGCATAAAACATTATTGCATCACACTTGCTGTTATCATGGGCATAGTTAGTGATTAATAATATGTACTCAGAACCATATTCATAGTCATATAGGTTACAATCACAGTTTGTTGACATATTGCATGTGCAAACTTATTTTGCATGAAGGTATAATAATGATAGTAAGGATATTTCTTCACCAATGTTCACACCATTTCCGATATATTTAAGAGTTTAATGTAGCATTGGTCTAACATGTTTCATCTTAAGTAGGCTAAATAATTAAATAAAAATGTAAAATAACATAATTTGAATTTATGTGTACTCACGTTGAGTACACTGCATATAGGAAGATACACCCATGGTTATGATGTTAGATGTCCTAATTTACAATTCTTTTCAATGTTCATTATTTACTTGACACCATTTTATTATTTGTATCCCACAGCCGAAATCGGTGACTTTCTTGTTGATGAATATTTGGACCATACATACCTGTCTTCCATAAAGTTTGTACCCAACCAGACGCCAGAAGTAGAACAGAAGATAATGGAATATCACAGACAACATATGTGAGCATATTTCTGTAATTTGTTTCACAGAAAAAAACCAAAAGAAAATAATAAGAAATAAACAAAGAAAAAGAAGAAAAAAGCTTATTGAATTATTATCATTGCATTTGCATGAAATGTTTTGGTTAATCTCACGGATCTGCCTATATTACAGAGGTATACCATCCTGAATTCGATAGCATTTATTAACTGAGTGAGAGTCCATTGCTATTTTGTACCTAGCTCCGTGAACAGATTTAAATTCTTACCAAATTATGTCTTGTATTGAATACTGTTCTGTCTGTAGTTATCCTCCTTGGTTTGTCAGTACCAGGGAGTGCTCGCAGGTTTACTACAACCAGGATTTCTCCGAACGCACAATCCTGCGTCCCATTCGCAAAAATTGCAAGTTTGGACGCACTTTATTAATAAAAATTGTTGATAAGTATATCAACATGCGTCCCCGGGACTAAAAAATTGAAACCTAAGTGGAACCCTGACAACACTCAGCGCTATGGATGTTGCGGGTTCCCTCCAGCACTAAAACGGACAAATCGTGTTATAAGTGAAATAATCTTGAAAGTGGCTCTAAACCCATATATAAGATGCATGAACTCAGAGTGAATGATTCAAATAAAATAAATAAATAAATAAATACAAATAAATAAATAAATGTTGCATTTCTGATTCCAGAGGAGAGAACCCTGCTGAAGCTGATCTAAATCTGCTGGACACGGCCAGGAAAGTAGAACTGTACGGCATCAAGATGATCCTGGCCAAGGTACGTTGTGAGAGTGCCCTGATTGGCCGTAGTGCCGCCATTTTGTGTGTTGGTACTCGTTGAAACAAACCCACTCGTAGGTACATTTCTCGTAGGTACATATCTGCCGATGTTCAAAACATGTTCAAAATTGTCATTGGAATAATTTCATAATTATTTGAAAAATTGTTACATGAATTTCATTTTATTTTATTTATGTAATTTCAACCTGTATATTTGCCGATGTTCAAAACTTATTTGAAATTGTAATTGGAATATTTTCATAATGATTCGAAAAATTGTTACAAGAATTTCAGTATATTTTAATATACCGACATCAGCAACTATGGAACAGGGTCATCTATACAGGGTCATCTATACAGGGTCATCTATACAGGGTCATCTATACATCTAAAACCATGTATTTTCTTCTGAATTGATGCCATGCCATGCCACTGATGCTTGTCCTCTGCGGTGTTTCAGGACCACGAAGGTGTCAACTTGAACCTGTCCGTGGCGCACACAGGAGTCCTCGTGTTCCAGAACGCCACCAAGATCAACACCTTCTCCTGGGCAAAAATACGAAAACTAAGCTTTAAGAGAAAAAAATTCTTGATAAAACTGCACCCGGAGAGCTATGTGAGTAAGGTACAGCTATCGTTGGCGCCAATGGTACAGGGATGACTTCCGCTATATCTGCGCTGCAGCTCAGTGAAGGCAGTCTCCAGGAATTGGAGGAAGGGAAACGCCACTGCCGCTGTTATATGGGAGATTTGGGGAGATAACTATGATATATCAATGGATTTCTCACGTGCATGCACTTCTTGATTCAGATGTCTCCAAAGCGAATTAACTGGTTTAATTTGTAAATATTCATTGAAAACGTTGCTTATTTGGTGTATTGATTGAATTTATTGTACATATTCATTGAGAGCATTGTGTGTGTGGCAGAAGGCACTGATTGGAAATGATCAGTGCCCAGAGTAATTTTTTAATGTTCTGTTTGGAGTATCATCTGAATTAGGGCATAGGTTGTAGCGGTGCTATGTGGGGTGGGTGGGTGTTGGGTGGGATGATGGTTATTATGGGCTACCCTTCATTCCATACCATTGTCTTGTCTGACTGCAGTGCGGACATACTTGAGGTTCCACAGAGGTAATAGTCGACTTCTGAATTACTTGCATGTTGTCGTAGATAGTCGGAATTGTAAAATGTTGCTGGTTGGTTTAAATCTAGATATGTTTACATCCAAATACTCTTTCTTTGAGGAATTCTTTTGTGTGTGTGTATGTGTGTCTTTGGGTAGTTATTAACCAGGATCTGACAATGCCAAATTATTTATCCAGAGCTCACCGATTTGCATCTTGTGTCCTCGTTTGCAAGGATGTTTTTTTTAAAACAATAAACTTTATTGTAGCATGGCTGACTATGATTATTCTATGTTTTAACTTGCCATCCAAACTTTCTTTTGACTTTCCTATGCACGAGATATTGTCCTTATTTCTTTCTTATCTTTTGTTGTTGGTTCTGTTTGTGGAATGGTAAACGTTTTAGTTTGTAGTGATTAATGTTGTGTAATGTTTTTGTCACAGGTTAATGGAGTATGGGTATGTTACTAGATGATAGCATTTTCTTGCTTTAATTGCAGTATTCAAGAATGATCATCACAAACATATCATACAATTCATCCAACCTAACGATTCTAATCTGTTCACTGTGTGTATATTGATCAATATGGTGTGCACATTTCTTGTCTTGCGAATATGTCGACTCGTGTTTTGTGATTTGTGAGAGGTATTGTGGCCAAATGCAGTGTTCGAAAATCTATAGATTAAACAACCCAATACATATAGCATAATTTCGAATTACAAATTGGATTGGAGTAAAAGCTAACTGGTATTAATTTCGAACACTGCCATAGGTAATTGCTTTGTTTCTAAAGTTAATGACATGTTCTTTATACATTTATTGTAAATTATTTATTTTTGGTATTTTTTCTTTCTTTTTAAGAAAAATATTTTTGCCTCTGAGACAAAATATTCTTTTAGCGGAAAGCTACAGAAATATCAATATTATAGAACTTATCCCTGTATCATTTGTAGTTTAGACGTGGTCTCAGAAATTGTCTAACTTCAGTATTAAGTTATTTTATTAATTTGTTCAAAATATTAATACTAGTCAATGAAGCAATTGCAATAAAAAATAACGACTATTTTGAATGTAACTATATTTCTATTGGAGCTCAAGCTAAGTTACATATTAATTTTATATTTGTATACATTCTAATTATACACGCTATCACATTAAATTATCAAGTTCAGTGCAACAATGCAGCTTTTATTCATTTCATTTCACAAACTGTAAAATCCATGGCTTGACTCTCGAACAGCAGCGTTCATCTGAATTATCTCCCTTATGCTAGGGCCAATCTAATATCTATCTCTCGAGCTTTCCACTCTCTTATTTGCATAATATGTGTCAATGAACACACAAAACAAGAACAGTCTTTCTGTGACAGTCCTTGTCATAAAAGTGGTGGCTAATATGAATATATTTACTAAATTCTATACATACCCGCTTATTTTAAGAGCTTAAAATTGAAAATAGCTTATCTAGAGCTCTATTATATATTTTAATATGCAAAATATTTCTGTATTTTGATATCTTTTGAAGTTAGTACAAACTCTGAGACTTCTATATATTTTTCTATTGTATTTGTCCTATGCAAACACCAACCAAGCCTTGCAATAAAATAAATGTATATCCAAATTAATTTCCTCTAACCAATGTGTTGTTGCAAATGGGTGAAAGATTCCTGCAGCGACGTTAAACTCCATAATCACTCACTAACCAACATGTGTTTAAAAAAAAAAGAAGTTTGTTCATAAACATAATACACATGATATTATATGTCCAATAACCTGATAATTTCAAGAAATTAGATGTTCCCTGTGAGTATAGGTTGGTTGATGTTTCATTATATATATAAACAAATGATAAAAAACCCAACCACGTCATAATATTTTGAATTGTGCATTGCACATGGGCATGCAGGTTATATATGCCTATGCTTTAGTGTACTTATGACATGACGTTAGTATTGATAAAGTCACAATTCCTTACTAACACCATTAACGATTTGCTACTACCTGGGTATGCATGTCATCCAATTTAATATAGTTAGTATACGTATTAATTCCTGTTTCAAAGAACCAAGAAATATAATTGTTTTTAGTGTACAATATATTTTCTGTGCAGTATACTTTCCTAGAGAACTCTTCTACTTGTAAAAGTAATTACGATAATTAAATGTAGTGACTCGAATATGGACGAGTGTATGTAAAACCAGGAAGTATGTCTCTGAATCTCGAAGGGTAATTGCATCCAAATGAAATGTCAACTAATTTTGGCTGTCAGTATAATGGTAGTGTTACAAATTGAGCATCATTTGGTTTACAGTTGTTTGAAGCAGTTTGTGATGACTTCGCAAAAAAATAATGAAAGGGGTCATTTAGACGGCTGTAATTGTCTAAAAAATTATGTTTCCAATGTGAGCCATTTCAATCAAAGTCTCTCACGATAACGTATTCCAGATACATTTATATTTATGACTGTCTGGTAGTGTTGATATTAAAAATTAAGTTAAAGTTAGATATATTTATTTGGAGTTGAATGAAATACTGCTTTTGGTACATAACATGTCATAGCTGGGTTATAAATTGGATAATTTAAATTGACTACCTCATAAGCTTTAAATAATGTTACTTTTATGAATAATTAGTATTATCTAATTTACTAATAATATAATCTTTTAGTTTTATGTCGAGGCCGACTTTCATCCTAGATGAATCAATTTGATCAGTTTTTATGCTTCTCAAAGTGATTTAATTTCCTCTCACCATTCTGGCTTATTAATGTTAATACATGTACTCCTTTTTCCTGTGTTATATTTCTGCACCACACAACATGTCATGACTTTGAATGCGACATAAACGGATATCTCAATGCGTGTCGTTTATGTTGCAGGGTTACTACAAAGATACTGTGGAGTTTTTCTTCGACAGCCGAAATGAATGTAAAGGATTTTGGAAGCGGTGTATTGAACACCATGGGTTTTTCCGCTGCCAGGCTGTCCGTAAAACCCAGAGGAATAAAACCAGGGTTGTCAGTCGAGGATCTTCATTTAGGTAGGAAATTTATCTTCAGTTGGTAGCGTTTATCTTCCAGTGGAGACGTCAGAGTCAAATGTCCCGTTAAAAACTCGACCTATGATCATGACAAGATGCAAGCTGTGTTGTGAGTGAAAACAACTTGAACGTGACGTTGAACTCCAAAATCAACCAACCAATGACAAGATGCTGTGTCTGCACAGTTCAGTTGTCATACCAGGTTATTTAATACCAGCAGGTTTACAGTACTACAGGTGTTGTAGGTTTTTCTCCTCTCCTAACCTGACATGCCATGTATGAGTAAAATAATCTTGAAAGTGGTTCTAAATTCCAATTCATTGTCATGTATGGGTAAAAGAATCTTGCCGCTATGTAAAACAATAGCTTACTCATTAAACTGGTGCACATTTCAAACCAAGCAAATCACTTTCTGTGCCGCTTCCCACTGGAACTCGCTTCCCCTTGAACTCAGACTTGCACCGTCACTCCCTACCTTTAAAGCTTTTTCGCCGATATGTCGAAGCTTTCTTTCTTGTTTGTAAGTGCTTTGAGCACGCCTTATCGGTGTCGAGTTTAGCGCGTTGTAAGTGTCATTATTATTACAGCAAATTCTAGACACTGGAGGCCAATAATTCTCTAGTAAAACTTGGATTCTATTACCAGACTTTTATAATCTCATTGGAAGCTTCTGTTTAATTACCGCTGATTGTACTTTTCTCCAGGTATAGTGGTCGCACTCAGAAACAGTTGATGGACTACGTCCGGGGCAATATGGACAAAAGGCAGCAGTTTGAAAGGTGGGTGTCGCTGAAACAGTTAAATCTTTGTAGACATTTGGTCAGATTTGTGCAGATCAGCTGGTTTTGCCTTTATATTACCCGCTCTTGCTGAAGACATCAGTGGATTTTATGCTATTTTATTCAGTTGTCCCTTAGTTTGGTTGATTTAGGATTGTTGATTTAAATCCCAAATCAAACCAAGCTAAGGCAAATCTGAATATAAATGCACAACATTTCTGTTTCGAAACACACTTGAATAGCTCCGCAGATCACTGACTATTCAACTTATTCTCACAAAGACTTCTCAAGATCAGCTATTTGCAAATCTGACCATCCTTAAGTTTACATCTAGCATGGATTTACTTTCTATTCTCTCTTTTCCTTTCTATAATGCAATTTCTTTAAGCTGTTCTTCTCTGGCAATTAATAACCTTTTCTGCAAAGCACACTGATTTGTCTTACTTTTAGATTCTTGATCCTTTTTCTGTGGTCTTCTTCTTGAGGCAAAGTTTACGATTTTTCATTAAATAATTCATCTTCTTGTAAGAAAGTTTGCAAGTGTAACATTTTATGTATTAACAATCTAACTTCTAGTTTTGTACTGTAAACTAATACTATTAATGTGAGTCTGTGTATTAATGTAAGTCTGTGTTAAATTGCTTTGTTCTATTTCTTGCTGCCATCTTCTGTGGATAACAGGAAGTAAGTAGTCTGTGTATGAGATCAATGTTACGTATGCATGTATTGAATGGCACAATCTCATACCACTATTCTGCTATGTTTGTTTATCATGAGCTGTACTGCTTATTAAAAAGTGCACACCTTGCCTTATCGCATGGCAGTTCTCCAGCTTTAATTTGAACTACCCTGATCGTTATTAGCCCATTAGCTTATCATTATAGAGCCATTATATGAACCAAAATCTGCATCTACAAACAGAACGATGGAGTCGCCATTACCTACGTTCTCAATAACTGTCTAGAATTATAGATTTCTGATGTGATATTTAAATCTTTCTTGCAATGCTAATTTCATGAACTAAATATTATAATTACATTGTGATCACATGGTAAATAATGTGATCATGATTAATGCATTGAATTTTAATGTGTGTTTCCGGCTGAATCAGTAACGTTGTTCACATTGCTATCAAACTTTATTAACTCTTGTTCTCAACTAACCAGCTTTTCAATGCATGTTTGAATTGTCGGCATGTCATTATGACATATGTTTCTTACCTTGTCAAAATCATTTCTGATATGTACAGTAGGTCATGTTTACTTTAAGACCTTTGTATAAATACTACTTTGAAACATTTATGAGTTTGAGATTGAATCGATGTTGTTATATTAGAGCTATTAGTAGTAAAGGGGGCTTTGGTGGCACAGTAGAAAGTTGTCAGACTTTGAAAACAAAGGTCTTAAGCCCTATCTTGTCTAGGGGTTCATTGGATAAATGTTCACTTAACCCTCTCCCTGCTGGATTAGCAAAAGCACTACTTATTAGGACATCTCCGGTTGCCTTCAGCAGGGAGAGGGTTAAATTGCCTTTTTGACATGACCGTGATAGGATGCTATGTCTAGCAATACAGTGCTGTTGTTGGTTCATCAGTACCAATCAATGCTGGCAGGGTTACTTCAACATTCAGTGCTTCAGGTGTTGCAGATTTCCTCCTGCCATTAACTGACAAGCCTCAATATGAACGAAGTACAGGGCTCTAGACTAAAACATGCTCGACGTACAGGGACAAGTTAAATTGCACTGCGAGCAACCTACTTTTTAACATTAGCACCTTTGGTGGCTTTGTTACTTGCCTTGACTTTCGCGCGTCTCAGAATGTTGGTCTGGAGCCCTGTAAGTAATCTTAATAAGCTGCTAAACCCTAAACCAAACCAAGACAATCATCAGTGCCAGCTGGTGCTTGCAGGTTGCCTCTAGCGTGGAGAGGGTTAATGGTACAGGCTGTGGAAAGCTTCCTCCTGCCATAATTGTCACGTATTGGTGAAAGAGTCCAGCTGTGACATAATGCGATAATTCACTCATTCATGCCACAACCGGCAAGCTGAAATACGAGACAAATAATCTTGAACGTGACTAATAATCCACACACACTTTAGACAGACCTCAAAGTTACACTTTTTTCCCAGGAGCCATTTAGCTCCTGCATAGCCAGAAACACTTAAAATAAGTGAAATATTGGTTGCAAAATGCAAAATTATATTGCCATGGCTCCCAAATTAGTCTCTAAATTTAGGCCTGACCTACATCCACCCATTAAATACATACAAATAATAATAAGAAAAAACACAAATATTGTAAACATTATTATTAATTGGTTCTGGTGTTTGATTAACCCTCTCCATTCTGGAGGCAACCAGAGATGCTCTAAAGAGCAGCACCTGTGCCTAATCCAGTAGGGAGAGGGTTGAAATATATCTTGATTGGATAACCAAAATATATTAATTAAAAAAAAGAAATGCAGTAAAGATTATTATTAATTGGTTCAGGGAACCTATTCTCGAAATGTTCTTATGAACTTCTTAGCCTAAGAACAGTTCGTAGCCATATTATAAGAATTGTTAAGGACTGTTCTTAGGCTAAGAAGTTTTTAAGAACGTTTGGAGAATAGGCCCCCTTGGTATTTAGTTAAGATATATCTAATTTGATGTGTGATTCCCAATTTAAACGACGTTGCTTGCTTCTTGTCGTTGCAGGTCTGCGAGTGGCCGTATCTCCAGTCGCAGCACGAGCGTGACGCCCAAGATCATGCTGAAGACCAACGCCCACAACTCTTCCGACCTCCACAACAGCACAGCGTCCAGCGGCTCGCACACCCTGGACATGAGCCAGGACAACCACGTGAGTCCCACCAGCCGTGTGGAGACGGCCGAGGTTCACAGCGACTCCTCCATGTCCGGGAGCCGGTCCCTGGGGTCCCCGAAGCTGGAGCACTTCGCGCTGGGAGAGGCGTCGCCGGCGGCCATCATGAGGAAGGAGGACAGCGTAGAGTCCCGAACAGAGGCTGATGATAGAGGTGCAGATTCCGATCTCGATAAGTTGAAACAAAATATAATTAATAGTAATATTGCCATGCAAAATGAACCAACAGCCAATCAAAATGCAAATGACAATGATGATAATACTTCCCAGGACTCGTATCACATAGAGAGAGAGGAGCGCGGGGTTAGGGGTAGAGATCATGCTGTGAAAACTGTTACCTTCTCTCCCGACGACAGTCCCAAGTTGTCCAGTGTGAAAGAGGAGATTAATTTTAACAATGTATCCGCTTCTGAGAAGTCTACTAACCATATAGACGGCCTCCCCGAGGCCCCTAATGCTGATAGGCCTGCAGATTTGTCCATGTTAAGTACTGTCTCTAACCTGTATCAGAAGGTGAATGGGGAGATTCCCCCTAGTGCATGCATCACTGCTAGTGTGTACGGTAGGGAGCTAGACTCGCCTGTGGTTGAGACTAAGAAGGAGGTAGCCGAGGTGAAGGCTAACATGTCACTGAAGGCGGATGCGGATAATTTCACGGACAACAGGAAGTATTCCGCGGACACGGATCTGATCGAGGACATCCCGTACACGCTCCACCGCCGACTGAGAGGCGACAGCGAGGGAAAAGAGGAGACAGCGTTCTTCAAGTCTCCAGATGCTGCTCCGACCAAGGACTTCCTGCCCAGAGATAAGAGTCCGGGTCGAGGGGTGAGAGACAAGAGTCCGGGTCGGTCGCCGGTTGGGGTGGGGAGGGAACTCAGAGCTGTGGACATACCTTTGTCGCCGCCACTCAAACACTCTCACAATGGAACTGTCAGGACGTCCTCGCTTGAGCGGTCTCCCTCGGCTCTGAGGAGGCTGGAGCTGGTCAGCTGCCACAAGCTGCCAGCCAAGACCAGCTTCTCCTCGGTGGATGACACGACCAGTCCCTCGTTTGAGAAGGAGATCCTGAAGCAGATGGAAGAGAAGCATCACGAACACGAGCAGCTGCCAAACGGGGAGGCGAGACCCTCGACAGCAAGCACTGAGGCTGCAGTTGAAAAGAGTAAATCGCCTGCTAGCAAAGGTGATGTAGCTAATGTCAAGGGTAAGACTGAGACAACAGTGGTCAAAGATAAGAGTGATGCATCTGTTGTTAAGAGTGAAACACCTGCTGTCAAGAGTGATGCACCTGTTGTCAAGGGTAAGAGTGATGCACCTGTTGTCAAGGGCAAGAGTGATGCACCTGTTGTCAAGGGCAAGAGTGATGCACCTGTTGTCAAGGGCAAGAGTGATGTATCTGCTGTCAGGAGTGAGGTATCTGCTGTCAAGAGTGATGTACCTGTGGTCAAGAGTGATAAACAAATGGACAAAACCAGTGCAGCAAGAACTGTGAATGGTGTAATGACAGTTGACTCGAGTGAAAAGACCAAAGTTTCCTCGGCGACTGTAGGAGGTAGTTCTGTGCCACCAGCTTCTGTAGAAGTTCAGAAGGTGGACACTGTTGTTCCTTCAACTAAGCCAGCGAAACCACCAAGAGAAAAGCGTCCAGAGAGTTCTGTGAAAGCATCTGATCACACCAAGAGAGCATCCACCTCCTCCACCTCCTCCGAGTCGTCATCTGTATCTTCCAGCAAAGAACCTGCTCACACGGCAATAGCTTCATCCAAGATCTCAGTCCCTGCCAGCCAGACACATGACAGCAAGTCTCCCTTACACGAGCCAATTCATCCTCCTAAAGATTCATCGCCAACATCGTCAGAAGACTCGGCCAATGTCAATACGTTTGGTGTACCCAGAACAGCTGCTTTCGGAAAGGACGGACCATGCATGACAGAAATTCCTGGAGAGTTTGTACTGGATGGAGAAAAGGATCCTTGGTTTGCTGTGAAACCTGAAGCAAAGCCAACACACATGGTTGCATCTGATCAGACAGAGGATCAGAAAGGAAACCGCAAAGTCGACGGTTCAGGAAATCCTCTGATATTTGACCTGCCATCTCCTGCTGCTGCTTTCATATACAGCGACGACGACAGTCCACCCTCCAAGAAAGAAGACAAGCCCTCCTCTCTGACCTTCTCGACCTTCAGACCTGAGCCTGGAAGTGAAGGTCAGCTGGATCCTTCTTACATTCGAGAGAAGAAAGAACCGCTTGATTCCATGAAGAGAAGGTCATTGAACAGGGTTGAGGAAGAGGAAGAAGTATCCAGCGACTCCGCTGCCCCGGTAACTTCGGAACCCAAGCCGGAACCCAAGCGGGTCAGCTTCCACGAAGAAGTAGACATGGTCCAGAGTTTCCACAGCGATGTGAGCATGATGGTCATGCGGAGTCCAATTGACGATCACGACGGCTCTAGTTTCGGTGGAAGTATCCATGACGACGGCATGGACTCGGGAGACGTCCTGGACACATTGGAGAGCATCGGCAGACACGGCTCTGAGAGCGACATGACCTACAGCGGAAGCTCTGGCAGCAACAGCGACAGCGACTCGGACATGGACTCTCACGATATCATGGCAAAGGAAATTTACGCACAGTATGCAGCAACCAAGTGCCTAGCGGAGTCGGGTAAAGACATGACCATCGACTCCGGGGTGGGTGAACTCAGCGAGGGCACCACCCACACCAGGGAGGTGTCGCCCCTGGAGTCTCTCGAACACCTCGACACCATGGAGAGCAGCTTCGGCGGTGACAGAGATGACGACTTCAAGTTTCCCCCACCTCCGCCCGAGCTCCAGCAGGCTAGTGACACCTCCTCCTCCTCCACGGAGACCGAGATGCATATACCCCAGCAGAAGAGGTTCAGCATCGATCCTTTAGCCAATCTAGAACATCCTGACCTGTTGGACATTGAGTACACCACTAGTGAGAGTGAGAGTGACTTTGAGGAGAAAGACAGAGAAGAGTTTGAAACAAAACGTCGCGAGTCCGAGGTGAAGCCTGTCGTCATTCAGGAGAAGCCAACCGATGTCAAACGCCCTCCACCCCCCATTGCAGCCAAACCCAGTCGGACTTTTCTCAAAGAAAAATTTGGACCTGATGTTGCAAAATGAAGAGTTTAGTTACAAGAGATATCCATTTGTACAGTATCTTTTTATGACACCATGATTTGTTTCTAACATAGGGAAGATATTTTGAGAGAATCCAACTGTTTTGGGTGTTTTCCTGATGCCACAATGTGTTTCAGTAGGAATAGCGCAAACAAACATCACCTTGGGATCAGATTGTTTTCTTTTTTAAACAACCCAAAGTCATGATGTAAAAAAACATCCCAAATCATTTGTCATGGAATCGTCTGTTCCCATTCATAAGATTCTGTTATATTTCGGGCAGCAGAAACATCCACGGTGACAGAACATAAATGTTTTAGTTTGATTGGCAATTCAATAAGCAATTCATGCAAAATTCTGTATTATTTTAGGAAACATGTTGAGCTACATGTTATAAATTTCATATATCTTTTATATTTATGATTCCAAAGCTTTGCTTGAAAACACAAACATATAGCAGTGTTGCTTAAAACTAAAAAGTTTGTAGAAAAATGCTTTGGATCTAACAGCAAATTCTTTAGGTGTCTGAGGTCAAATGTTAAATGTCAGAGGTAATTTGGACAGATCATGTCGGGAGAGATCATTTCAAGATAATCAAAATAATGTGCAAAATATCACAAATTAATATCCATTATATTTGCACTGTAGTATTGTGTATTCGTATAGGAATAGGATTTTATCACCAGAGGATCAATGGTCTAAGATAATCCTGTTTGCGAACTTAGAGCTTTGTACTATTTCAGTGAGATTCAGTAATTTAATGAAGATCGTATATTTGTGTGTGTTCACACGTTATGCCAAAAAAGCTTTCACATTTATTTTGGGTATATATTGTGATAATAATATCACAAGTATCTTGTATACTTAGTTGAGGTCAAGATATTCAAATGTCCAATTTCTAAAAAAATCTTTTGTATAAGATATCATCATTAGATTCTTGTTCAAAGTTCATGGTCATTTATTCACTATGTTTAGAACACATTTGCTTGTTGTTTGTTAGGTTATTTATTCAAACTAGGACATCTATTAATGTTACGTTGGGGGTTCACTCACTTAGAAAAATAATTCTTTTCATCCTTTTCAGTTTTTTACTTTTTTTTTTTTTTTGAAGCAAACAGTATTAATCTACAAGTATTTACATTTCATAACATCAATCAAAGTCATGGAACTATCTAATGTTTAGCTTGGGTGTATGAATGCAAACTATTGTCAGGTAGAATTGGACCAAAAACCGAAAGACCATTTTATTTTAATTATCTCTTTATATCTTTTTTTTTTTTTTTTTTTTTGCAATGTATAAAATTTAACTGCCATTTCGTTCTTATTTTGTTTTGCTTTTCATGTGATAAGTTTTCATCTTGGCAAATCCTCTCCCTTGCTATGAGTTAAGGACTTTTTGCAGACGTTGCTTTATATCAAATTATCTTACCACCCATTATATTACCACAACTCCAAGTCAAACTAAGATTGCCACTGGTGAAATTACATCAAAGTTGAGATTACATATACCGGTATATAAAGTCCTCTACATAGACGATGCTTTATCTGTTATGTTTATTTAGGATGGGTGCTTTGTGTTCATATGTTTATTTGCTCATATATCATAGTATTTATATTTTGTTATTTTAGAGCTACAATTGGTACTACTTGTTATGTATATTCTAGAGTATAACATTATATGGAGCATACACCAGAGACTTTGGGACACTATATTCCCCATTAACTGTGATACAATCCAATCACACACTGCGTTTACTAATTATGGAAATCCATTTATTTTCCAAGGCTTACATTTAATATTTGTTGAAATATTGTATTCATTGTATGGAAAGTTTGTCAACTTTATTAAAAAGTTTAATATTGTTTATATACATTGAAGTAGGGTTTTCCTATAAGAAATAAGTAATCTAATTTAAAAGAATTGATGGCAATTGTGCAAGGATAAAATATCAGTTATTATAAGTTGTTCTATGTTCTCGTTTTTACGTGTGGATCAGTTTTATTTAAATATTCGCCATAACACCACTACTGCTGTCTGAATATTCAATAATGTCTCGGAATTCAATGTTATTTTTATTGTGTAAATATCAAATGGCCATTTATCTGATTTGCTATTCTGCTTTTGTTTCTGATGAAGGATTATTCAAACACATTAACTATCTGAACTTTTAAAATTGAATTCAGTCTAATTGTTGGTTTGTCACAGTTTATATATAAAGTTAGGTGCTCTCTAAATATTGCCATGTATGTTCTTGTATGATGCTGAATATTCATAACCTCCTTTTAGGTTCCATGTGATCAACATCGGATGTTTTGATTGGTCAGGAGCGTGTAAGAGACTGTAGTTGCTCGTGTATTGCTTTGCTCAATCTATTGAATTCTTGCATCTGCAAATCTGTGCTTATTGATTTGGATTTGTGAAGGGAAAATTGATGAACTAGATTGTGTACTAAGTAATTTTGATTCCACATCTAAATATCTTTTAAATTCTTTGCTTTGCTAATATTTATGCTTTCTTATTAGTCCACTTGCAATGGTTAATTTTGTGCAATATAATATGTGACCATTGTCTCACTTTGAATTGGCATTAAGCAATATACAGAAGCCTTTTGACTCTAGTTGATCATAGCAAATCAAATAACCAAATGAATTCCTCAGTGCAGAATGATGAAACTTTAAACAATATCTTGGTATTTCTGGTCTTTCATGTTGCTTTTAAGTGTATACAATCACGGCTAGATGATCTTCTTAATGCTAAAACAATATTTTAACTCAAAATCCATTCAATCAGCTAAATATTCATTTGATTATTAATATTGAAAAATGTTAATTCTTCAACAGATTTGACAATGCTAGTTATATATATTTTCACATTTTATTGAAATCGAAAAATATATTTAAGGTTTTATTGAAATCTATTAGTGTAGCTTTAATTGATTACAATGTTACGTAACTTCTCTGATAGAACTGACTATAATTGATTTAATACGGTACATACATAAACTAGAAATTTTAGCTGCAATTTGGTATAAAATTACAATCAATAACTGTGATTGTATGCCTTTAAAATTAACTGACTAGAAATGACCAAGAAGAGGTGATTGAGTGATAGCTATGCATTGACAATAATAACATTTACAGCAATAATACATGAAATGTGTCCAGTTGATTATGTATGAGCAAAACCATGTTGGACTGGCTGATTAGTTATTGAAAAGAGTTCCATTCATCAGTAGAATTGACAATGCTTATGTGAAACAATATGCTTCGGTTGGGTATTTTATAGTCCATTAACCCTTTCCCTGCTTGATGAGACACCGGCACAGCTCTTTAGGGCATCTCTGGTTGCCTCTAGCATGGAGAGAGTTAAAGCCAGTTGATGACAATTTAATTATATGAATCTTAGAAGTAATTTTGATTATTATTTATTATCTTCTAAATTTGTGATTATTTCTTGGCAATATACTTAATATATTCTGATATCAGCTGGTGGCAATAATGAAATAATAAATAGTGTCTGGAAATATTAATATCCGTATAATATAAACAGTAAATATTAAAGAAGAGATTTGTGTTTTCACATTACAATAATGTTTGCGTTTAATTATAAGCTGTGTAATTATATGGAATCTCAAACTTGTGAGGCAAAGCTTCAGTAGCTGGTCATATATTGTTTTATTAGTTATCATTCCATTTACCATAGATAACGTGAAGATATATTTGTAAACACAAACTTAGCCATCTGTTTTCTTATACTGGTGACGTGTGTGCACTGCCCGCCAACTGGTTTCCGTCTGTTGTTACTAGTAGTAGAACTGTTATACACAGACCTTTAGGTTTTGGAAATACTTTATATGACGTCCAATGAAAGTTAGATTAAACCGCTGTGGTATGTTCGCTCTGATGGGATTTATTTCATGTGTCTTGTTGACTGCAGAATCGCAAATGGCAAATGTTTTAAAGTCAAATTATACTTAATTTTTCCTATTATCTATAGCCGTTTCCAAATTTTTTGACAGGATCACTACAATCTATTGTCATTTTTCGTGTATGGGTTCATCGCAAATGGGCGAAAGATTCCCGCAGCGACATTAAACTCGACATTCACTTACTCACTCACTCACTCATTCGTGTATGGGTGAAATATTTCCACTGTGACATTAATTCATTCATTTGTTTACTGTGGTTTGAAAATTTGCCAAGGTATATATAAAAAAATCACCTATGGGTGAAAGATTCCCGCTGTGACGTAAAACAATAATTCACTCACTCACGCGTATATGAAAAATAAAGAATTTGGTGTAGTGCCTATTGCTTGACTACAAAGTAAGCTTCTCTAGCCAGTACAGATGTATTGGTTGGTTATCGAGTATTTACATCAATCTAGTCGCCATAATAAAGGAGAGATGTCAGTTTTGCATTTAAATGAAGAGAAAGTCGTCAAGCAATTGTTGTATACAACTATAGCTGTAGCTTTACGCAAGAAAACGAAAGTTGTTTCATTTTGTCAAGACCGATGCTTCTTATCCACGTGAGGTTCATATCATCAAATCTTTCAAAGATTGGGAATGAACTCCTTAAAATGTGGTGTGATTATTTTCTAATGATCTGGGGGCCAATATTGCCTGTTCATTTTTCTGCAGTCAATAAATGACACAAAGTTGTTTGTTACATGTTATTTTGAATTTATAGTCTAAAAGCGATATGTTACTGAATTGCAATAATATATATATATATATATAATATCTGCGTGTGTGTGTTTGTGTGTGTGGTTAGCGGTCAGTTCATTGTCATTCGCATTTTGATTTCAGACAAGATTAATTTTTGTGTAAGCTCATAATAGTGCTTATATGATCAAAGGCAATAAGATTTAATGAAATGATTTGTGAATCTGCACCTGCTAAGAGAATAATGTTTTAACTCTTGCTGACATTATCAAAACATGACTGTGTGACAGTTATTTTCCATTCCAATAGCTATAATTTTATTTTATTTTATTTTATTTTCTGTTTTCTTTCTTCTCACAATGTTCTCAAAAGAACCATTATACAATTATAACTGTCTAAAATATGTCTTTATGTTCGTCCTGTTCTTGTTAAATTTGAGCCCAAGCTGATTACTTCTGAATACTAATAGTAGTTTATGCCAATTTTCCTATACCATGTTGTATTGTCATGCGATTATTCTAGATGTTCAAACAGATTATTTAAAGAATGTATTTTGACTTTGGTTTTCATGTCATCTTCATGAACTCATTTCATGACAGAGATAGTTTTTTTTAAATGTAATTACAATTGCCAATGTGATAGACTTGAGTAACTATGTTAACCCCTTCTACTCTTACTGTGTGTGAATGGAAGGTGAGAGAGACTGGTATATATATTGCTAAATGTTGCCCTAGTTCAGAGGAGTCAATAAAGGAAACCCATTTATAGAAAATAAATCCAACTTTTTTTGTTGTCTATCGTTTTGGTAAGATAATCGTCATGTATGTCAGTTCGTGAGATGTAATTTTGGTCTAGATGTTGTGGCTATAGTAGCTGTGATGTTAGATTTGGCTTCTGGAACTGTTTTTACATGTATCGTAAATCATCACAAAGACGGGAAATTGATCGTGCAAACCAAAGGAGGATGTTTTCCCAGAGATAAATATAAGCAAACAAGGAGATACACATCAATGGAACTCTTCTCCTTTAGAATGCATATCCTACGAGATTTAATGGAGGGATATTTCATTGCCAGACGCAGCTTTACGTGGCAATGTAAACAAACTTGCTCTAGATGCATGCTACGTCACTGTTCCTTCATTTCAGCCTGTCTGATATATGTTTGCCTCTTCAGTTACCCTTTAGTCGTGAGACAGCGAGAGAGATTTTGATGTGTAAATTATACAGCGTTACTGTCCGCATGTCCGATTTAGTTGTGATTTCTAGCCGACGTTCGTCTCTCCTCCAGATTGAGGATACATCTTCCTGGAGACCGCTTTTATTTCCCATCATTCTCATTTGTAATTTGATTGGTTGTTGATACTAGACATGGTTCATTTTGATTGGCTGAAGTTACTGCATGCTGATTGGATAAATCTATAATGTGTGAAATGTTTTCATTTTAATGTGCATTGATATTGTTTTTATGCCTAATTTTTGTACCAGTATTTCCTGTTTTCACAAAATGCATTGGTCGTTCACCACCAATAGACAAAGAGATTGATTGGCATGAGGGGAAGCTGAGTAATTAATAACATGTCAATTTTGCTGGTGGCACGAGCCCCAATGACATGTCGTTCACACAAGGACTGACATTAATGGCAACTGATTTATTCTGTAAGGAATCAATAACACAAACACACACACACGCACACACACACACGTGCACACACACACACACACACACACACACACACACACACACACACACACACACACACACACACACACAC
>JAVCKZ010084823.1:0-12297 GCA_034780755.1 Lepetodrilus elevatus
CCCGTTTCTGGTCGTCCCAGAGAAACGGACTGTCAGAAACGGGAAACTACACGTCGGGCGAGTCTCTGACGTCACACGCTACGAACAAACTGATAACCTAACCTTATCCGTAATGGTAACCGTAGTGTTGCGAAGCCTCTCTCATACATTTGTTGGGTGTTCACACTTGATACACCTCGTTGACACAATGTGAGAAATAGTGTAAAATACCAACTAAGAAAATACAATGAAAAATTAACGCTACATTTAGTGCTCAGTAACCGTAGTCGATAGAAATTAGACTAGTAGTAGTGCCATAGCACTCGGAGTTGTGGTTGATTGGTCAATCAGATTCACCTCAATTAAATCCGTTTATTGCCGCTAATGCCATTGGTCTATGTTAACGCTACTAAGTAAGATATTGACGTTAAAGAAATGACAATAACATTAAAACAAATTATCATATTATGCTCCTTGGTCCAATTTATCACTAGCATTTCATAAAAAGAAATAGTTTTCATAGATCTATGTCGTTTTGGCTCGTATTTCTGCGTACGATATAATAGTGGGACTAGAGTTTGGCAAATAATTGTGCATGTTAGTGTTCTTTGATAACAATGGTTTATCACTATTTCTTTTATTGAAAATAAAATTAATGTACATAGTAAAATGACTTTCCTGAATGACCTTCAAGAATTAGGAAAATAGTAACACCTCTCTTGGATTGACAGTTGCCTTTCTGTCATGTAAGATGTAAGAACGTGTGACTAAACTAATCAGTCAGGCAAGAATTAGATAATCCTCTCTATTTGTGTTAATATTCAGATAATATATTACATCAATGGTTTTTTCCATAACGCACATTAATCTTACGTTAATCAAATAATATGTTGCATGTTGAATACGCATGAAAGGAAGATTTCAGGCCAACAATAAAAATAGCTATTCTTCGATGGACCAATAATTATACTTCATAGCAAGCAATGTGGTTACATGCGAGGCATTTACTGTTTCTTCATTAGTAATTTAAGTTATACTGCACAGAGTCGATAAAACCACTTTCCAAAGTGTGCCTACACTTTCTATTATCATTTCGCTGTACATTTCAGTAACATTTATTCAATATACGTGGTGGATATCTTCTGTGTAATAACGATACTATAATCAAGATTGTGGATTATGCCTTTTGGTTTTTCTAAAACCTAATTAGTTAGAACCGGTCAAGACTTCAAAGAGTATGTTTTACGCTAAAGCATGTTGTGTGATGCAGTTATTTACGTACCTTTTCACGCATACTATTCTGAGATGTATAAGTAATATAAATACAAAACATGTGTTTGTTACAATTTAATTTGTAAATCATTTACTGCTAGCCTATTAGTGCTAAATTCAAGTGGGTTTTCATTCAAATAATGCACGATAATACCATACTCTGGTATACTCACGTATGCTGCGTTCTGTAACGCCCCGAGATTACTAAACCTTTCTGAGTACAACTTCATGCTCAACTCAGAGTTTTTTTCAATTTTGAGCTTGAGCATGAATTCATACATAGAAAAGTATATGAAATGTACTGTTAACATCTATGTCTATCAATGAAAGTATACTGTCTGTAATGTTTAAACAAATAAAAAAGAACAAATTATACATTCTACAATGTATGGCATTTTTACTTTTCTAATACTTCTTGGAACTATACTGTACAGTAATGTATAAATATGCATGTGATTACTAAACAACTGAGTCAGTATCTACGTAGTTATATTTACAGTTTTAGCTGCAATGTATTGCAAGTCAAAATTGAAAGGATACTTGAGAATATGTGTTTATCTAATAAATATATACCCTGTTGTAGCGAGAAAAGTGTTTCCTGCAAACAGACCTACACGTATGGCCGGTCCATAGAAATTGACTTACAAATCAATTGTAGCTACAACTATTAAAATATCATGTCAACACCAATCCTAAGAATTGGAGCCATGTAAAACTGTGACGTATTTCCCCTGAGACTTGCTTTGACGTTTGGTGGTGTATGTCTTGATGTCTAGGACAGGTCTGATGGTCTGATGGTCTGATGATCTGAAGTCCGTGATACAGACTACTGTGTATCCTGTAGCTTTGTAGTGTGTACATGTAATGATGTTCTATTCTTGTTTCCGCTTTCTTTGTTATGCACAGCATACGACTCATCACTAGCCTCCGTGTGTAAGATGAATAGGCCTACACGAGGTATACAACCACTTTCTTTAATGTCATTATTCGTATACAATTGCGACATTCTGAAAGGACGTGTTATATAATATGTATGCAAGTGGCATTGATAGTTACATACTAGTGTAGTCACTATGGCTGAAACGGGTACTCGGGTACTCGAGTACGGGTCGGGTACATGTACTACTCGATTAGTAAATTGATAGTCGAGTACTCGAGAGTGATTTCCCCTTTGTAATGAGCAATGGCGGACGTATATATTTGTTTGCTTTTCGAAAGCGTTACAGTATAGGTGCTAAATACGACCGGAAAATAGTCAAGAAATTGCTTATTTGGCCGTCTCAGTTTTAAAGAAATACTTTGCTCATTTGCTTCGCAATCAAAGGCAATGCGCTTCGCGACTTGCAAGCGAGTACTCGTGTACTCGTCGAGTAATTCAACATGAGTAGTCGAGTACCAAATGTCCTACCCGTTTCAGCCCTAGACTAGTCACACGTCTACACGGAATGAGTTCAACTATCTAATCTCTACTGTATAATATATTATATATATAGTCCATTCGTCAAATGACTATTCAATGTATAGTCTGATCAAACCTCTAGTTTGACAGATTGGCCGTAACATATTTATGTACACGTTGCTCCTATAAAAGTAAATGTGGAACTATTAGTCTTAGATGCAGATACCAGTCTAGATTGGTCATCAACGTCGCTCGTGATGGTAGAACTGGTTAACTACATCATGCATAGAATATTACAGGGTATGTATATTGCTAGCCCGAATAACATCCCTAGTGTGTAGATTGACATAATACACTTGGGTCAGAGAAATGTATACGTGGTAACAGAACACACGGTGGGGGTGATGACGTTGTTTCACTACGAACAAACCTAAGTATCAACAGGAAACAGTTAAACGAGGCTTGCAACCTACGTGGTCGTGTACGCTCACTCTATAGGGCCTACACTAAGTATAGATGGAACCAAGACAATAAGCAATCGTTAGTTATTTTATGTAACTATATTAAATATAGAGTCGGTATACTATAGCTATAGGAAGGGAGTTTAAGTACAGTGGCATAGGTGGAACCATACATTATAATCTCTGGTAGCATGTAATCTATGATGGCACTAACGTCATGACACAGGCAGCATGGTAATCAAGATATATAGGTAACTCCAAATTGCTGACCTTAATGCAGTCGTCCCTTGTCGCTCCGTCACCTGATGCTAGGATCACATGGGAGTTCCGACCCCCCGGAGCGCGAGCCATTCCGCGTCTCTAGTGCCAGGCGGGGGATGGTGCCGCAGCATCTTCCTCGTGTCCCGTCTCGAGCTGCACGTGCAGGACGTCAACACACGTGCATCACGTTCTGTTTCCCCTCACGCTCTCGTCAGGCACGTGAACACACGGAGCAATCTGTTATCCGTGGTTTCCATTAACTCTAGGAGCACTCAATAGTATTGGAGGGGAGGCTAGATCGATGAACCCAGCTGTCGAGTCGTATTACCTTGGGTATGGAGTTGTCCGCTCAGTGGTCCGCTCAGTGGTCCGGTCTCCTTACCTGGACCTTCTTTCCTGGGACTGAGGACCGTCCAAACCAGAGACAAACTGGAATCCCAGGACAGGACCGCTTCTCTGCCTGAGCAATCAATATACCGTCACCAGCGTGCACCATGCTGCACCGCGGCCACGTCGTCATAGAAACAGGTGGAAGTATAAAAGTATACAACCAGTAGAGCTATAGTACCGTGTCTGTCATTAATTAGAGAACTATTCATTCTTTCCCGGAATGGACAACACGGACTCGAAACTATAGCAGGAAACTGACAGTCATTCACATTGCAGTAAATACGTCACTATTTACTGATGTTGACACACAGAAAAACACTTCATTACTTCATTACTTTCCGGAAAGGGGGCGGAGATTGGATGGGTTGAATTATGAATAAACGTCCTACTATAAGTGATTGTTTGCACACATGTGATCGATCAGATGTGTCACGGTAACACCTAGTCAACAGTCCCTGGCAGATGTTTAGAAGGGCGAGGAAAGACAGATGTCTGCAGGTGTATTCCAGAACACCACAAAAACGAGCCGCTATTCACTTTAGTAAACTACATCCTCACACCACGAGCTAGACTGAGAACAGGTCAGAACAGAGACTGCTCCAGAGGGGCAGACCATCTATGCCAGGTCTTTGGAACAGCAGCCCGTGTATATTAATTCCGGCAATTCCAGGAGTTCGTTCCTGTTCGATCAGACAGAGCACTCTTTCGTATGAGATATTAGAGTATGGTGTAAATTATATTCCCACAACTTCGTCAACGGCAGTCACCTGTACCTAGCTAATCTGACTAGGAATGGTTGGTTTGGCCATCAGTGAAGACCTAGACTTCATGAGCTGCTGTTCTTCATGTCACTGGTAGAGACTGGTCATAATGAAATGAGTTGAGGGCCAAGTGTCGGGTACCGTATATGTAGTGTAGGCACACGTCATCGAAGTCGGTGATCAGCTGTTACAGATTGCGTGCATACAGACAATGCGACACTAAATAGTTATGGAAAGTATATCTAGGTAAATGGATTTGTTTATGGACCTTTATATGTCTTCACGTACATTGATAGATTATTGATATCCCGGTATCCACATAGCAGCAGTGTAGTTAATTACTTGTGGTCTAGTTAATACCTGTGGATATAGCGGGTGGTATTTACACAACGAAGTGTCTGTCGTCGGCTATCCTGTTGTCAGTGTTGACACCGGCCAGCGGGTTGACGAAGTGCTATTTACATGTTAAATTGATGAAGTTGGACATGAAGAGGTTATTCTGGTTTGCTGGTTCTGGTTTGCTAATTTTGGCCAGAATGTGATTGCCATTAGACTTCCGGCCACATTTAGGAGGGTAATGAGAAACGTGTATACCACGCTGAAAGATTCATCGCTTCCGTCATGCTATCTTGAACATGGCAATCTCAACCTACATGTAGTAGTATCAACTCGCCATATATGTTGATCAATCAATGTTTGGGAGTGCTATCAAAACTATTATGGTACACTTTAGTTTCACATATATAATCGTGTTGGTGCCTAATGTATATGAAGGTTTGACACAAGGTTGTTTCTCTTACAGCAAGATATTACTTGAAAGATTATCAAAACAGTTCATAATAATAATAACATAGTCCCACCTATAAATTAAGACCAACATTGCGTTCATATAATGATTATTAGTTATGCTACTTTGAACATCGCGGAGGCTATATTCTAAAAATATATATACAAATTTGACGGCATATATAGTATGTCATGATATGCGTAAAATATGTTCTGCATACAAATAATAAAACAAGCACTGGTTAACTCACTAAAACTAAACAGGTGATAATTGCCATGGGCACAGATACTCACGCCTCCTACACTGTCCGCACACGAGCGATTACCGTCGCCGATGTTCCACATTTTGCTGAAATTCTCCGCTGGAGCATTTTCATGAGCATTATAATGTACGAGAGCCATGAAGCTAATATTTATTAAATATGAAATATGAATCTTTCAGCACACTTAATAAAGGTATTACAAATCACTAACTTCGCCAAAATAAATATTACGCTTGGCAACGAAATTCCGCTATCCGGGGTGTAGGAAAATTACATTTAATCAAAATAAATGTTAAAGTGTTTGCTTACACCCGCAATTAACATTATATAATCCAATTTTAATTGCTACAGTGATTATTTCAAATTTGGCAGTCTTGCCGCTGGACTTTGAATATGTTCAAAACTTCATTATTTGTATTTTCATGAATCAAAATGCATGCTTCAGATGACGTAAATATGTATTCCCATCAACTTTCTTTACGGGCGAGACTAAAATAACTATATAAGACAGCTATGGTAGATTTTCAAAAAAAAATGGGGCTAAATTTATGTTGCTTTACATCGATTACGCTAAATACTTGTTCCAGCTCTGTCCCCAGTTGGGTTTTCATACATGTACATCAATCAACTGATTGATAATATATATTTACACTTACAGTATATGTATTAGCGCACATTAGCACATCGTGAAGATGTGTAAAAGGTAGGGGTGTAACGATGGATCGAACTATCGATATATCGCGATAGTGAGTGGCCCGATAGCAATACATCGATAGTAATTTGAACTACATGTATCGATTATTTCCATCGATAGTACCATCAACTATCGATAGTTTCTATAGTGTACTATTTTTAAACACTAAAACCAAATCAGTTGAAAACTCTCGAGCGGAGTGGGCATTTCATGAATTTCACAAAGTTTAATGAAAATTGGTTTCAGAGAAATATTTGTTTAACAAGATTTTGAGTTTTAGGATTAAATCAATTTATAACAACGCACTATTGTCTTGCATTTTATTCACTAAATACCAGTTATATGTACATTAGCCTCTAGCTCTATATTACAAATAATTAGCCATCTTCAAAAGACTTATTTTTATAAAAAAAAAAACACTATCAAAATAGTATCACAACTATGGCAATACTATCGCAATAGTGTTTTCAACTATCGCAATACTATTGCAATAGTAGAATTAGCCTCGATAGTCACCCCTATTATATAAAAAGATTTCTGACAAGTCAGTCGCTGTTAAGGAATATTTTACGGCACTTCCTCCACTTGGTAATAAATAGTGAAGCGCACAATGGCTGTATTTCTACCCCTGTAAGTTGCACACCCATCTGTATTCCATTGACTGGGGTTCACTGACCTGGTAACCATGGTAACCTCCTGCATCTATTTCAATCAGCATGATCAATTCCTTCATCTACAGATTACAAGGAACTTGTAATCGATAATTAATAATAATTAATAATAATGTCCATCATAATCTTTGCTCCATTCCAGTATCCAGAGGTGTCTTAGTGTACTCCTAGCACTCAATATACACATGTAGCATTTACTAGTATCTAATGTTAGTGATGTAATGTAACTATCCAATGTAAATACAAACTAAAGTTCTATAACAATAGTCAGTTTATTTGACACAGATGAAGGCATATATATATACGGTATACATCACAAGTACAAGGAGTAAGCAGACTGTACTGAACATATGTAGGCTAGAAAAATATGGTTCATGAATTGTAATCCAAACAGGAAACAAATACGAAAAATACATATTCAAAAAACAAACATATAACAATTAAACATATAATTATGCACAATAAAAAGATAATTAAAAAAAAAAAGCACAATAAAAAGATAATTAAAAAAAAAAAGAACTTAAAATTTTAATATAATATTTGATTTTAAATAGATTGCTGAGAAATTAAACTACATTCAAAACTCAGTATCCAGATTAGATCTACAAAAGGACTGAACTGTTATAAAAATAATACGTTTACCATATTTCCTAAACATAACGCTAAATATATCATGAAATTCACTTACCGGGTATGCAAATAATACTACAATTATATAAATAGATTTCACATGTAAACTATTGTAATAATCATCATATTTGGCACATTTTCTGGTGCAATATTACTAAATGAAAGTTACTGGGGTATTTATAAGTACTCCTGGACAATTATACAATAGTAACAACTGACATTGTCATGATTATGATAAACAGTATGGGTTGGCTTGTGATTTTCTTACAAAAGGCCTTTAAGGAGAGGGCTGTGTTGACTACTGTGCATGACACTCACAGCCCTGGCATTGAGCAGCCACTACTGGCGACATACGTGGAGGACACTGATGTCATGGAATTGCCAGCGATAGATACGTCTTAGTCACAGGTAACAGCCATATTTCAACAGAATACATACATACGGTAACATTCAGATCTAATGAATATATCACATAAAACATTAGCTCGAGATTCCTCTAGCCTTCCCTGCTGACGAAAAGATACTTTTTATACGGTAAGGTCAGCTGATGCTTCTCCATCTTACCGTACCGTACCTGTATAAAAAAGTCTCTTTTGGGTAGCAGGGAAGGGTAGAGGAATCTCGAGCGAATAAAACAAAGATTTATTACACTGGTTTTACTCCACCTCATCATTGGGGTTTTAGTTCATAGTAATCCACACATACTTTTGTATTATTACTCTACCTGATCACTAGTGGTGCATTTCTCTTACCGGTACTCAACCTGATTGTGGTTTAACTGCACCTAGTGGGTACCATTTCACAAAGCTCTTTAATCCATAAAAAGACCATGGCACTCTCGTAAGTACCAATTCTATATGTACAAGAGATCGCTCCGAGAGCATGTGGTTTCTTTGGTAGCTTTGTAAGTGAGTGAGTGAATATGGAGTTTAACGTCGCTGCGAGAATCTTTCACCCATTTGCGACGACTTAAAGTGAAATGACACCCTGATAATAATGATCATTGGGGTCCCCGGTATTACTCATCGTACTTGATCAAGGCAGATGGGACGATCACTAGCACATGTATCATGCAACCAAATTTTGATAAGGAAACCATGCTAGTCGCATATTGGACAATATATTTACAGAAAGTGCAAATCAGTATTTATAGTATCCTTTTTTAATCTTTCAGGTTCTGCAGAGTTTAGCCAGGACTAATTGATTTAGTTATTTATGTTGAAGTAATTTCAGAGAAATTGTTGATAATAAATGTTATAGTATCTAGTAATCTACTTCAAAATATAAACCAACCCTGAGAATGTACATTGAGTGAGTGAATATGGAGTTTAACGTCGCTGCGGAAATCTTTAAAAAGAATTGCGACGAATGTACATTGAGAACTTTTTCGTTAAACTAAACAGATTTCATACACTAAGTGCACATTCAAATAAAATATAAAATACTCTAAACATCTTAAGTTCTATAACATATCTCCAGTAAAAGGTCAAGGAAGTAGCGCAGCATGCAATGTCTGGAGCTTATGCTTTGGGAATATCTGTCATTTTACAAATATATAGTAGTACGTAGTAGTATTATCCCATGTCATTTACAAATATATAGTGGTAGTATTATCCCATGTCCCAAAGCATATTTGAGCAGCAATACTGGATATGTGTTATATAAAAGGGTAGACAACTGAAATATCCTCAACACTTGGAGGACATTTCCAACACACAAGCCATATTCACATTGCCAAGAAATGTTCAATTACAAGACAGAGAAAATATGAACTGTTCAAAGGTAATGAATACAAGGAATACATTGAACATTAGTTGTCACTCACTGGGAGACCAAATCAATATTCTTATAAGATTGTCTTGGTTTTTTAAATGATTTTGAAAATCCTGCTGGCAATATGGTCAAGCTAGATCTAAACACGGTGTAACAAAAAAAGGACTTTCACCACTTTGGAAGAAGCTTTCAAAAGATGACGTCATGGACAATATTATCACTCTGGCTGTGGAGTCGTAAGCATAAACAATTGTCATGGCTAATAAAGTAATATCATGAAGCAGTGTATTCGTTAAGTTATCAATGGTTATCAATATCATAATTTTCAGCATTTTCCACGTTGAGCTACCCAACAGAGGGCGCCAAGAAACAATCGCATAGTTTTAACGAAAGGTTGCATAGTTGACATTTTTTTGTACTCCCTCCCGGCAGAAGACGTGACGTCACACGTGACAGCTAGACTCTGTTAATGTCCGCGGCTCCGGTGTCCGCGGCGGTGAGTTTTCCTCCCAGTAAAACCCGACAGAATGTAGAGAAAGCTGCCTCTACCTGATCCTTGTTCGTGATCGAGCACCCATTGATCATCCATATCCGCTTGTTCGTCTCGCCATCCAGCTCCAAGATTTGTTGTATCTGTACATTCGCAAAAATAATAATAATAGTTTTGTCCATGTGAATTAATTGAAATCAACAATACGCAAATTTACATTTGTAATAAAGTTCCACTATAAATAATAAGCATCTCTGAGTTGTTCACGAACCTCCGCTTCTGTTTTGGCTCCCTCTACATCCTGGTGGTTAGCTAGCACAAGGAGAGGTAACCTGTTGAGCGCTGGGTTGGTCAGAGCATTGTGTAGTTCTGTCTTGGTCAGTGAGAAGTCTTCGTCAGAGCTACCGCTGTCCACCACATAGATGATGCCCTGGCTGCCCTCGAAGTAGCGGTCCCAGTATGGCCGCACTTTCTCTCCCCCTGGTAACACAACAATCGCTACATAGTACTAAGATGACTGAGTATTGTCCATTCAGTATATAATATTATGTGAAAGAGATCATACAATATCAACAACAGCTACTTGTCATAAGGTCCAGGGTTTCTCAGAACGCGCAATCCTGCGTCCCATACGCAAAAATTGCAAGTTTGGACGCACTTTATTAATAAAGATCGTTGATAAGTAGATCAACATGAGTCCCCGTGACTCTCAAAAATTGAAACCTAAGTGGAACCCTGAGGTCGTACTATCATCAGACCTGTGTGTGGAAATATTAGAAATGCACAACTCATATGGCATGTTAATAAATGTTAATCATGGTAGTAATATGAATACTGTAAAGCTGGATTCATACTTTTAACGGTAGCACACGGCGCAACACGCTAGCATGCGCTTACCGGTGTAGCAGTCCCCAAAGACTCTAGATTGTGCTTCATGGGGGGAGTGTTTTGGGATGCTACACCGGTAAGCGTCTGCTAACGTGTTGCGCCGTAAGGCACCGTTAAAAGTATGAATCCAGCTTTAGTGAATAAGAGAGCTTCATGAAACGATAGGCAGTTCTACAGAACGATCATAACAAGAGCATATAGTTACGATATTGTTTCTGGAAGCTCTCGTATCTACTAACAGACCATGCTAAGGACTCCCGTAGCGATATCTAATGGGCTACAGGGCGTGCACTTAATTAGAGAGCGCCATGATCTGATAATGGATAGGACTTCGAAAAACGATAGGCATACCCTGGTATGACTGCGACCATTCTGTAGAACAGGACCTTCAATGGTTTGATAATTATTCGATGAAGTTCTGCGCCTAATTGCTGTTCGTACAATATTCCTGATTCCCAAAATGCCCTTGGCTCTCCTGTTCGATGGCTCTCCTGTTCCTTGGCTCTCCTGTTCAATGGCTCTCCTGTTCAATGCAACGCAACTAAAATTATGTTTATAGGCTATAAGGTAACACTAACATGGACTATACTATATATAGTAATGCCGACGTGATCATTTGTGATAGAGGTTACCTTAGAGCTATACCTATATAATAGCATCGATAGCTTAGCTATGCAATCGTAGAAACTTCGTGACATTCCGAATCGGAGATACGCATATCTGTACGCGTACAGCTGGTGTAGATGTCGCTTGGTTGATCTGGGTACCCTTTCACAAATCTCTCCTATCCGCTAAGAGACCACAGCGCTCTCTTTGCAGTGTATTAGCTATCGGCAAAGAGAGCGCTTAATATGGTGTCTTAGCGGGTAAGAGAGCTTCGTGAAAGGATACCCTGATTGGTAGCTATTCTGGCAGGTAGCCTAATGTTACAAAGTTCCCATGTTTGGTACTGTTACTCAAAAGACTTTTAACGCAGGTCGCTTAAATTTGGCACAGCATTAGGAACTAATTGTACCCAACCAGATCCAAAACTACAATTTCATAGATCCCAGAATACAAATTCTGTCTAACTTCAAACTTTTACTAAATATGTTTTTTAGTGTTTTGTTGTTGTTGTTGTGCTTATGTATTTATGTAATAAGGTGACATGATTCCAAGTCGTACGACGTATTGTAAACGGAAAACACCTACATTTTGTTTCGTTTTCATTTAATAACTCGGTGAAAATGTTTGTATTTATTGTCGTGAGCCAAAAGATAAATACACCCATAACATATGAACCAGTAACTATCAGCATGGTAACTATCAGCAAGACATACGGAACATGTAGCATGTTGCCCGATATAGCCTACTTGTGTAGACAAATCAAATGTACAAACTAAGTATGAATGAAAGGTTTTCCATGAAATATGTCAATATAACGACCGTGATTGAATGCCTTTAAACTCTTGGTAATATAATAAACAGCATGGTGATCATATGGCTACAGGCGAAAACGTCCAAGCGCCAAAACGTCCAACAACCAAAACGTCCAAAATTGGCTAAAACGTCCAATTTGTTATTTGATTGAAAAATGGAT